>JACCPG010007300.1:0-34478 GCA_016069955.1 Drepana arcuata
TTTTGTCAATTCAGGATCTCCTGCGTCGTATCCTGGTGTTGATGAGGTCGACGCACACGTTCCTAGTGTTGGGCGCTCTGCGGTTTATGCGCAAAATTACCGCACTCAAGGATGAATACTACAACAGATACATCATCAAGGGAAATCTCTTTGCACCCGTCATAGACGCGTTTCTCAGAAATAATGGCAGGTGAGTGTATTGACTACACAGAGATGCATAAATAAACATGTAAATTGTTGATGCATATATAAGGTATTCAGAGCTGAGCACTATGCGACGTCTCGTTAAGTATTTTGCCATTAATTTAATCTTGTATGCATTCTTAAATAAGAATGCATAAAAGAGCAGAGTGCCGCCCAAATGGGCGGCACTCTGCTCTCTCTGCCTGTGAGGGACTCGTCGTGATGATATGTATGTATGGTAGAAATGTTATCAAAAACTAGCTGTGCCCGCGACTTTCTCCGCGTGTAATTTAATAAAAAAGTAATTTTTCAGTTGGCGGAGTTTACGATAATTTATTGATTCAGTTTTTCGCAAATTTTTATGAAATTCTTCTATTTTGTGAATCGATATTATGTTTTTGTACTTATTTCTCCATTTAGTTATTTTTTTCCATTTCTACATTTTAGTTAATTGTTATTAATAATAATATATTGTCAATTTTTCGTATTTGGTTTAGCGTAGCGTAGTAGTGAAAAGCAAAATACTAATAATAAATGTATTACTAGCTGTGCCCGCGACTTCGTCCGCGTGGAATTTAACTAAAATGTTATTGTTCAATTTCTTATAATGAAAGTAGCCTAAGTTACGGCTTATTACATTAGCTATCTGCCAGTGAAATTCCCGTCAAAATCAGTCCAGCCGTTTCAGAGATCAGTCGGAACAAACAGACAGACAGACTGACAGACAAATGAAAAATAAAAATGTGATTTTACCGTGATATATGTACCGTGTATACATCCATATGCATTTAGTAAAAAGCGGTTATTTTAATATTGCAAACAAACACTTAATTTTTTTTTTATTTGTTCATATCATCGCCCTAACGGGCTAGGCAGAGAGTATAGAGCGCCAGTTCTCTCTAGACTAACATACCTCTTTCGCTACGTCCACATTAATCAGTCTCTTCATACATGCTCGTTGGTTTCGAGTACTCTTGTCGTTCCCGTCCTCGAGCATCCGATCGATTTGATCCAGGTAGTTGGAACGTGGCCTTCCTCTGCCTCTTCTTGCACATACTTTTGCTTTGTATATCTGTTTCGTGAATATTTCTTCACTCATCCTTTCTATATGTCCAAACCAAGGTTACATGCCTTTCTTCATCTTTACAATCACGCCCTCATAAAATCACAGCAGTCGATTTGCGAATCTCTTCATTGCGGATTCGATTAAGATCGTTACTCCGCACATTATTTGTTTGTAGCTCATGTAATTTATTTGTAACAAGTAATACTAAAAACAAGATAATAATATTAAGTAAGATAAGTTTTTTGACTACGATATTCTGCTATTACTTCCAGGTACAATTTATTGGACTCTGCCATACTAGAATTATTTGAATTCATCAAATTGGAAGACATTAAATCTCTTTGTTCACATGTTGTGGAAAACTATGGAAAAATTTTGGAGGATATTGAATATGTACAGACATTCAAGGCTTTAAAAACACGGTATGACCAGCATCAGGACAAACTTAAGGAAAGGGATAGAGGTTTGTGTACTATCTTATATTGTATTACACAATCTTTTATTAGTCAATTTTCTACTTGGATATTAATATGACTGATGGCGAGTTGATCGCCTCCAACGATACGTACGTCATGATGTTTTCCTTCACTGTGATGCTCGTGGTGTGACTAATCACTGTACTTTAGTTTAGAAAAATTAATTGGTGAAGTCAAGATTCGAACTTGCAATCTTTTTCGATGCAGGTGAGTACTCGAAGTACTCGGCCACCGCGGTTTTGTGTAATGTCCAGTACCTACTACAAATAATAACCCAAGTCCCCCACCGCGTATGTCGATCCTTCTGTTTACGATGAGCCCATTAACTGCTGAACGGAATTTCATGCAGTTTTCACCGAAAAACCTAATAGTCCTAATTCACGGGGAAAGATTTTGCGTAAATTGCCTGAAGTATGTCGCGACCTTAAGCTTCGCAGTGTGAAGCTCTGACCACAAGACCGTCGAGACGGCCGTCGAATACTTTGATAATAATGATAAAACGTCATATACCATATGATAATAATGGTGTATGTTGTATGGTTAGTGAGTGGCAGCGTGGGCGTGACAGAGGCAGTGGTGCCGTCGCTGCTGCGCACGCGCTACAGGCGCGAGGCCCGCACGCCCGATGATGAGGAAGAGATGTGGTTCAACGACGACGACGAGCTCGACGACGACGCGCCGCTCGACGCCGCCGCGCACCGCCCGCCTCCGCCGCACCCGCACGCACACACGCACGCGCACCACGCACTCGACGCCATCGGTACGGACATAGTGTCTATATAGAAATATATAGATAGAAAATAATAATATAATAAATAAATAGAAATGGGGTCCCATTTTCATCACGCTATCGTGTTTATTGCACAGTGAAAAATATTTAAATATTTTTCTCTGTGCCATATAGATATTTTTTTTTAAATCTGCTGTAATGCAAAGCATTAATGTACAAGTAGGACGAACAAAGTTTTTTTTTATCTTAGAAATCAGATTAAATCCCCTAAAACACGTTTCGAAGGGGAGTGTAAAGCTCTATCTATATTTGTATAATTTTGTCAGTCTATTTGTTATCTTTGGGGTGTTTGTTTGATCTTAACTTAACTTTGACTTCTACAAGACAACTGTTCCATTTTCTAAGACTCCCTTTATATTTTTAAACAGATTGACGAAGTTAAGAAGTTCTATGCTTGTTGCTCTCACTCTATGAAAGAAGCATACAAATATGTATTTAATACAAGCGTTTATCTAGTCTGGCTTGTTATAGATGAATAATTTATCATGTAACTGTATTTCAGGTAAAATAGTTGAAAAGAAAGTATGCTCGAACGCGGAGAGCGTGAACGGCCCGAGCCGGGTGCTCCTCAGCACGGCGCCGAGCAACAAACCGCCACACACCGACGTTCAGGTATCCTCGCCCACATTACTCAATAAGGTAAACTTTTAGTTTCCTCACGCCTTCCACTCTGCTCGCTTCGCCTGGGGACCGTCTATACTCGATGACCTCAAATCATATGTTCAATTTGATTCCTATATAATTTTCCATCTATCGTCATTCAGAAATTTAAATAGCTGTATAATTTTCCACTAACTTATTCAATTGTTATCAACATAAACAAAGGAGTACTGCTTTGTTATAGTGGATTGCATTTAAAGATTGCCTCTGGCTTGAGATATGTTAAAAATTCAAGGCAGGTGCTTCTCTTTAGTCAATCAAATCAAACAATATTTATTTATATAAAGACTACATAATAATAATAATTTATATATATTACAAGTAATACAAATATACCATGTTTTAGGGCATAGCAAATATGTTACAGGGGCTACCTAACACATTACATACAATACATATTGTTTGATTACCTTTTTAGCCATCTTCAGAATTATTAACATACATTAAGTCTTGGTGGCTGTGCGGGTTATGACTCTATTAAATCATGCCGCATTGTTATTGCTTTGGTACAGTATGACTTGGCTTGCAATAGTCTCGTAAAATACAAACCTAATTATCTGGTATGCAAACATACTTGCCGAAATATTCAATATGTTCAAAAGTGCAAAGGTGAAATAACCCTCTTAACCAGACATGTTTGTATATTGAAGAGACATATGGCGAGTCTGTATCTGTATGTGAGGGTCTCAACATCCTTTGATATTGATCATACACTTTAAGTGTCTAAACACACAATGTATGTACTAAATGGATATTAGTGTAATTTGTAAAGGGTCTCCTATGTATCCAACGCATTGTATTTGTATACCTATATTTATATGTCTTATCATATCGTACATTGTGTGTACCTACAATTAATCACTGCCACCAGCTTAATAATATCTCTGAACCATAACTTATGGCAAAATATTCTACAATTATACTAAAATCAATATATATTTTTTTTACAACTGGAAGGTTAGAACTGTTACCAAACCTGTATTAGTTCCAGTTTGTAATAATAAAGATAGTGTCTATATATTTGTGAGACATTAAGCTAATATAAAGTTTGGTGATACAGGGACTGGTGGACTACGACGGGGACTCTGACGAGGAGGAGGAGAGCGGTGCGGCCTGTGGCAACGAGGAGCGCGACGCCAAGCGACCGCGTCTGGCGTAGTCATCGCACGGGCTCTCCACACCCAGTGAACCAGGGAAATCCGTAAGAAACTCGCACGCTATGGTATTAATATAATGTCTATTGACGGTGACACTCATATATTTTATATGGATGGCTGATATTTAAGTACCCAAGACGGAGAAATGATAGTAAAATTTTATTTTCGTGTCACTAAATAATGAACCTTGTAATCAGTTCTTAACATGACTTTAAATCCATATGAAATAATTGAGTCCTCGCAGAGGATGCGGCAATGTAATTGTTGACTGTTGTGTCGAATGTATGTTTCGGGAAGCCAGCAAACCTTATAGGTAATGACGGCAGTTTTGATAATATCCTTCACAAAGGGTAAGGGTTTAGTGATGTACTCACCCTCAAAACTATTGTCACCATATGCGTGTCCGCTTCCCGAACCCAATGTAATGTTCCATCATGTGAAGCAGGTACAGTCGATGCCAACAGTCGTGCTTCCTCGAACGCGTACAACCGCTAGGCAGTAACGTACCATATAGCCAGATTATGTCCATTATATTATGTAAATATACAGTCGAGTGCCAACTCGAGTGTTCGACTTAGTTAGCGTATGAACTTGTTCATACTTTGTAGAGTAATTACTTCAGATGGCATCAGAAAGTAGAACAAATATTGGTTATGCGGTGTATTTAAATGTGAAATAATTTTAACGGTTAGGTTACTTTGTCAAAGATCGTAATCACAAAAAGTACAAAAAAATATGGTTGGGAATAATATTTCCTTAATAATAAATAGCAAAACACCGTGAATGAGATGTGAAAGTGTAAAAATGTGTATGTATTTATGGAAAATCTTAGTTTATGAACGATCGCAAGACCAGTCTTTTTATATGGAAATACATTAAATCAAACTGTGCTGTGGAATTGCTACTCACTAGTATGTATCGTTAAATAATATATCACAAACAATGAAATTAATTGCTTGAATTAGACATTTTTGTTGCATAGCAAGTATACTAGGAATGGGCAGTAGAGGGACCTCTATACGAATATTAATCTGTAAGTGTGAGCGGAGTGTGATATAATTTTGTGACGACAACATTTTCTTAATTTGCACAATATTTTTTGCATTCCTTACATTGAGCTTCTTAGACATCACATATATTTTGTACTCAATCCAGTTTTTGCGACAATTTCCATTGTATTTTCCGACGCAATATTTCTCAGAAGCTCATTTTTGTTGAGAGTAGAGAATACTTTTGTGATTTTAATTAGTGATTAATATTTATCCTCTTTTGTTGTATTAGTATAGACATGATTATCCGGATTCCCCTTTCTTTGATATATTCGAGCACCTGATGATTTGGTCACTCAGAATGCTCTTTATGAACAGATTGGCAGCTATTTATTTACTTTACTCTATAGTTATATATCACTGGGTATTTTGGTTTTGACACTAATAATATAATTCAATAATTGTGCAACAAATATGGTAAACAAGAATGCTTACATCTGGATTATGTCTGGAATCCTGATATCATCATGTCTAGATATTCATATAAGTTAGGAAGTAAATTTTGAATTAAAGTGGCATATGTACATCTATTATTATATCTGTGCTATGTTAACCACGAGTAACTTCGCAACGAGCCTTCATTCCATTTCATAAAATATTCGAGCACTGAAAAATTTGAGAACAGGCCCTCCGTTCTTCCGGGCTTTAGTTTGCTATCATGGCACATTATAATAATTTTATGTATTATTTACGGCATCTCATAAGGGTCTCCGAAAGTACCTCTGCATGCTTGCAGAGTTATAGCAACAACTTCTTTCCGCCGGAGATACAGATGACATCTTGTCAGAAGGGGACTCCGACAATGTTTCTCAAGTTGTACATAATAATATTAGAAATTAATATATTTAATTCATTTGACCAAAGTAATTGTGAACTTGTGGATTTGATTTGTCTTCTGCATGGGTTATGCTAGTGGACGGTGCCCTATTTACATTTAAAGAAATAATCCACATCTTGGTTTCCGTTTCAAGTTTAAAATTTTTATTTTATGAGATGGATGAATGCAATAGATGTCTATTATCATAGACAAAGTTCAGCGTATGCAATGTTAGTGTGAAAACACGTCCTGAGGATATCAGTATTACATTCTGTACTTTCAACAAAACATTATTGTCATGCTTATAATTTGTTTGTAGCTTTTTTTTACACTGCAGAGGTAATGTGTATGTGATACAAGTATCTGATTAAGATTCATTTTAATTTTATTACTGTAAAACCTCTAGATTTATCGTGCGTATTTTGTAAATAATATTAGATTTTGTAAAATATTCATATTCATGTGATTACACTATGTTATGTCAATAATGCTTGTATGGTCACACTAGCGCCGAAGTCCGAGTTACACTTTGTGGTCCAAACATAATCTTATTAAATGAACACTCAAATTGAACTAATGTGGCGACTTTGGAGCGTTCCACTTTACCGTTAGAACATGATTTGAGGTATCCAAGTCTGATCAGGGAAACATGGTGGGGCTCGATAATTTTGTGCACTATGTCGGAAGCATAAAAAAATATGAGGAAATGCTCTGCTAAATTTCTGGTTAGGCTTTTACATGTTGTGTATCCGTTTATATGCATTTAACTAATGCTGATCCAGATGTGATTAGGTTAATTTTGAATCGATAGTTCTCCGTTAGAGAATATTTAATGTGTTAATGTTCACTAAACTAACTTCTGGGGCATTGGGTTTGCCCATACATACTAACAAAGTGTTAAAAATAATGGCGTACCAATATTTGATATGATCAGACATAATAAAAATACAATTGAGATCACATACTCGCTCTACTTCCTTGCTTTATTCACCAAAAAAAGCACAAATGCAATCCTCCAGCGTTCCTTATCCACCTTTGATTGATTACCTAACCGTTTCAAATTACTGCCTTGTGTTGTCTTTATAATACATATCAATTTTAATATGTATCTGAGAATGGTAACATTGATCTCTGTAAGAAGGATATACAAAAGTTAGATTGATTATAACCGCGGTTTCTTATAATGTGATGGTCACACTACTGTAACGTCAGCCCAGAACAAGCCCCATTCTTAATCTCAAATTGTACGCATTCGTAAATCGTGCACAGTGAATGCGAGGCGAATTTACACACGTGGGTTACATTTGACAGAATATATTGTAAATATAATAACGTTTTGTGTAATAATTTTATTTTTTAAATCTGCCAAATCCACGTGTCTAATAAGCTGTTAGCATCGAGCTGTCAATTAGATTTCTTATACTCCTTGAATAACTCGAGCCATTGATAAATTACGAAGTTTTAGGTGAAAGTAGACTGTAATGACTATTTTTTATCTGTCTAGGTGTATGACCATCATAAACTTATTTATACACAGAATAAAATTTAAATAGATTACCTATTGGCAAGTTGTGTAAAATAAATAAGCTTACTATAATGCTATTATTATGATGTCACTAGTTAAGTAAGCAATATAAATATAAGATAATACGAAATTATGTTGTTGATTATTTCTATTTAACCTTTCACAATGTAATAAAATACTGCTTAATATCTCAATAAATTAATTTATTAATAAATATTAAATAGTCACACATTAATATTGCACAAGAAACTATATTTAAAGAGTTTAAAGGGATGTGTCGACGACTTCAGTCTTGAGTTTAGAGGCGAGCGCCCGTCGTAGTTGCATCGCGTCGGGAGGCGGGGCAGGCGCAGCACCCTTCAGGGCCGCCTGCGCGACACGCGCCGACCGAGGTCGGGGTGCACTGGGTTGGGAACCTTCACCACCTAATTACAGCCGTCAAATATTACAGACAATCGAACCAACAAGTAACAATCCCATAAATAGTATTTCACTTGTATTCTTTGAACTAAAAACATACAATCGTCTTAAAAATATATTACAGGCGGCTAGCCCATGTATGTGCCATTCAAGACGCGCCCCAGTATTTTCCTCATTATATATGTATATATTGCAAGTGTGCAACCTTCCACTAATGTTTGAGTATTATCGGTACACATTGATTACCTATGAGTCCACGCGCACACTACAATTAATAGAGTTTGTTCATACTCCCCGCATCCCGCAATTTCTTCTCAAATGTATGTCGGTTCCTTCATCGTAAAGCTCGTTAGGTGATATTCCCTTATAGAAGGCACTTCGGTTCAAAGAACTAATTGAATCTAAAGAAATATCAGTCTGATTCGTACTTGCTATTATAGGCAGCATAGTTAAAACATGCACGTGCGAATATGCTGACTCACCTCCAGACTCGGCCTCAGCTTCGGCCGCATCAAGCCTTCTTCCTCGAACTTGTTTTTTCAACGCAAGCAGTTTATCTCGCTGTTGTTTTAGATACTCTTGACGAACACGAATATCTTCTTCACTTACCTAGAACATAACCATTAAAGATAACTTTATGTCATTTTGGCATTTCGGGTTTCTAGCAATTCAAGATTTGAATTTTATTGACGAGTTTAACGATTCGGGATAGTTCCCTTCGATTTACTTCTTTCCGAAAGCAAAATTCACCGAGGGTATTTACCTCAACTTTGGGCTCAGGTTTCGGAATTACTCTCACTGACTTCTTTACTTCGTCTTCGACTGGTAATTTGAATCCAGTATTCGTAACATGACTGACATCCTTCTTTTCAAAGAAGTGAAGCTTAGAAAGTAGTGTCTGTTTTTCAGCTACAACCTCTTCGGGTGGTACATTTACAACTTCTTCTTTACCTTCAAATTCTTCCAACTGTAATCTACAGGAGTAAAATATGGATTAAGTAATGTAGCTCAAACTATGCTGGTAGTGCATACAGAAGGAAACCCACTTTTTTATTTCTGTCATAACGTCATCATTATCCGGCCAATCTCCACTTTCATCACTACGAGATGAATCACAGTCGTCTGGTTCTGACGAAAATATGTTCGGCATTGCGCCGTAACGTCGTTCTATCAGTTCTAAAGCCTGGAAATATTAAGATTATGTACGCAAGGCATAATAATGTTGGACGTTCGCATACTGCAATTTTGATTATTGCGTCGCCTCTTTTCGGCTATATAAATATGGGTAGGTTTATAGTGCTTTTAATTGCCACGACTTTTTGCTTAAATTTACATGGACGCTGTATGGGGTATTTTCATATTTGATTTACTTCATTCGTATGATTTACCATTCGGATTGATAACAACGATGCTAGCGAAAGGCCCACCAATTTCGCGGACACCTGCAATGTTAGTATTGTGTTGCTGACATTTATGTTTACACCACAACTAATAAGCTGGATATTAACGTAGGTACTTATTTTTATTTTAGTAAGGTAAGTATCCAAATATCATGTCTATAGTTAATCATAGTCGTATGGACATTTATGGTAAGAACAAAATAAAAACAACCGAAACTGCCACAATAAGCCATGCGAACAAAATTATGCCATGTTCCATGCATATTTTTTACCTGCATTGGCAAAATGATAGGTACCTGTAATTGTAACTCGACATTTTTGTGCGTCATCATTTTGACGAACATGTCGTAGTCGTTAGCCGCCCAGATTTGTTCGAAGAGCCGCTGATGGAAATGCGCCGGGAGCCCTGCAAGATCCCGAGCTGATAACTTACATGCCGCTTCAAATTGATCAGCCGAGATACCAATGTCATCCATGAACGAGCCCAGCATTACGTCTACCTAGAAAACGTAATATACGTATAATACTTAAGTATACACACATTTTTTTTCTTTTTATTATTATTTATATTTATACTATATATACCAAATTTATGGTTCTTTTACACTCCACCGTCATACACCAGTCACTTAATTGCAAACTCGCTCTGTTATTGGGTAAATAAATTAATTCAGACAGTATAGAGCGCCAGTTCTCTCTAGACTTACATACCTCTTTCGCTTCGTCCACATTCATCATACATGCATACTTCATACATACTGCCTACTGCCGCCCGTTAGGGACTCGGCGTGATTATATGTATGTATGTAAATCAATTCATACTTCTTCTCGCTCATGGTACCAGTTAAGTAACGAAATTTTTTGACTCGATGAATATCATACCAAGTTGCGGTATTCATCGTGAATCTTTTTATATTCTGGCCTATCCAGAACTTCCCCATTGTCGGTTGGCTCGAATGCTGGAAATTATAATAAAAGGTTACACTTTAAAAGAGTTGTAAGTAGGTACAGAATTTATGCTCTGCACTTCTACGTCAACTTTAATCTACTCGAGTAACTCTGCTTGCAACGAAATATTTGTTTTGTAGTAGGTATAGAGTGCATATTGCATATGAGTAGGCATTTTAATGAATTAGATACTTACGCAGAGATTTCTCTTCAATGAAAGTCTGCAAGGGCACATTCCACACAGGGCCATGAAGAAAACCTACGAGTGAATCAAACACCCAAGCATTCCCATCCATGATGATTTAATCAACAGCAATAGATAACTGTAAATATGATAAAAATGTTCTTCTAGGTCTCCAGAACGCAATTGATAGCGTCGCAAATGACGTGCATTTGTGTATGTTAAATTGTTATGGTTACCAATTTTATTGATGAGGTATTTTGTTTTCATTTCGCTCCATTATGACGTTGCCTAGACGACCTTCCTTTGTTCCTATGTTTTTTTTGCCTTTGGCGTTCTAAACATTTATAAATAATACCTTTGCGCTCTGCCTCGGTTGAGTCGCTAAGCAAAAACGAATGTTTTCAGGTGCTAGGGTACAACAGCCTCAAACTTCAGTTATCCACGTCGACAAGTTTCGTCACCTTAGGGTTATTGGTGCTCTGTGGTCCGTCATTTAAAGTAGGCTGTGGTGGCTGTGGTCAAAGTAAAAAAAGACTACTATTGATATTGAAGTATTGAACACTGCTGTGGTTTAAAATTTTATAAATAACACAGTAAAACTACAACCAATAATAATATAAACCTTGCAACTGCTTATTTATTTTGGAGAAGCATTAAATAAATGCCTGTTAAGAGAAAAAAAACGAATAGTTTCTAACAGTAAATAGAATCTGGACGTAAACTTTCCAATGCCTAATAATAATTCTGGTTTGGATTACGAAAATGTGAACGGATTTAAATTAACACTCACAATAAATAAACACAATGATTCCTCGAGCTCAAGGATCTTCACGATATCTTACAAAAACACGAAAAACAAATCTTCATGGCACAAAGCCTCCGTGTTTCTAGCTATATTTCTTAACATAATAAGTTTTATTTATATAAGGATAAGTCTTACAGCAATTTCTGTGATAATTATAGTTTTATCATTCATAGTATTCTTTTGGATAACACATAGTGTTCAGTCAGGTATTATCCTTTAGTAATAACAATTTAAGTACTTAAATAAAGAAATCTAAAATGGAAAGCATTCTACTCGCCTTGCCACAAGGTTCCCTGAAGGGGTAGGCAGAGGTGTATCCACACACTCACTTTCTGCCAGAGGTATATTTTAGGTGCCAATGTATCAGAGGAGAAGTCCATTGCCGTAAATCCAGCTATAGCTTAAGAATATGTCTTTGAATTGCTTTTCAGAAGTATGCGAATTTTCCTCTCAATGATTTTCTTCACCATAAAGCTTGTGGGATAAACTAACCACTCCACTTAAGTTCAGAAAAACTCTTTGGTACAGTTGGGATTCGAACATGCAATCTTTGTGTTGCAGGCAACTACTCTAACCACTGAGACACCATGCTACTCAGCAAAACATTCATTATTTAAAAATCAATGTTGTTCCAGAGACACTGCTAATACCAACAGTGGGAATACAAAGTTCAGTGAAGTATGTGTGTGGCAGAGAAGACAATTTTGTTCCATGGTCCAGCATTGATGATGTTATTATCAATGAAGTTATAAAAATGGTAAAATTTATAGCTATTAGCTACATAGATTTTCTTATCCTCTTTAGTAAATATTGCATGATCAATATGCACTTGCAATTTATTATATGTGTGTTAAGACATATTACTTGTGCCTGTTTTTCCTATTTCATCATCAGAATATCATCACATCAAGTCCTTGAATTTCCTATTTTAGTATGTTTATCTGTCACTACTTAACCTGCCTTAAAAAAGATTGAGGAATGTGGTTAATATAAACAAGGTCTGTAAGTCTAGAGAGAAATGGCACTCCACTCTCTCCATCTATCCCTAGAGAGACTTAACATCAGGGCATGTATTTATCCAACACACTAGGCTCTAACTACACTTATAGTTAAAAAATAACTGTAACTGTTAAACAAAACACTTTTTGGTTATCCTAGATTATATAGTCCTTTATAAAAAAAATACTTGAACTATTTTTAGAACCGAGTGCTATATTATCTTACTGTTTTGGTGAAAACTGGTAGCTGCAATCAAGAAGATGGAATCAAATTAATACCACTTTTCAAGGTATGTAATATAATTTTTTTTTTATTTTACAATTTTATTATTATTTACATTAACAAAAGAAATATATGACCTGTTTGACGATAAACATGGAACCAATGAGATGTTTCACTTTCTCATACTCACTTTTCCTAATAGCATTGTGAGATATATGTCAATATGGAAGATATATATATAGAAGATGGAAGAAGTGAAAGAGGTCTTTGTGAGTCTAAAGAGAACTGGTGCTCCCCACTCTCTTCATATCCCTGTGAGGGTACATATTTATGTTTATGATAGAATAATATTTTTTCCTACGGCATCACTAAGAACTACATTCCAATTCTATTAGCATTAACTAGATCTTAGTGATGCATTATAAACATATTTGTATATAGAAAAGGCAAGATTGCAATATAATTGTACTAGTTGTCCACATAAGTGTAGTTATCCAGCTTCAATCCCTTTAGAATATACTGAAAAAAATCTGTGAAGTAAGTAGACTTTTATCTTGATATTTCAGTACACCAAACCACGTCTGATGATGCTAGAACGGGTGTATTCTGAGTTGCAAACACTCCTGATGGAGACACAGCAGGAAGCCAAGGGTTCTGGAGATGTTGGATAATTCAATTGACAGTATTTTAAAATATTATGTGAAATAAGAATAGATTTGGTGATTGCTCACTATATTGGTGTACATTATTAAACATATAATTAAAGAAAATTATAGGTTAAGGTATACCTACCATAAATTATAGATTTACTTTAAATCTCTCTGCCTACCCCTTGAGAGACTCAGCGGAAATTTCCATAAAATACCATAGAGGAGGTACCATCTAAGGCAAATTTAATTCCAATGATGCTGTTTGTAGTTGAATGTAGTCTTGAGTTCTTGGAAGGTGAAAGGCTTAACATAAAGGCTTTCTGATGAGGGGTAGGTAAATATTACAAATTGGTATTTGTAATATTGGATGATGGTTCTTTGACTGTGCTGGAATAAGTACCTACCCTGCCATATCTTCTAGTTTAGGCGAATTTGTGAATGCTTGATAGAAACTTGATATTAGCGTGTAAGTGGTTTTTATTGACTAAAAGACAAATTTAAATGCCAATAATCCCGGAATGTATTTTGAGTGCGGTGCTATAGAGGGCACTACTGTAACTTATGGTATATCTATAATATATTGTTATCTTTAGTGCACAGCCCTCAAATTATGCGATACTACCTGTACCACCGAACCGTTTTCTGCTTAACTTTTCTTGATTGTAATATATAATAAATGAAATTAAATTATTACTAGGTTAATTAACTGTCTTCTCATTGTTTGTTACCTCATTCCAAACCAACCGAAATACATTTCATGTAGGTAACTGTACCATCGAACCGTTTTCTCCTTAACGTTTTGGGTTGTTTATAATATATTTAAAATGTACCCAATTAAATTGTCACTAACTACCTTCCCATTATCTGTTACCTCATTCCAAACCATTCTGTTTGTTCCGGCTTATCTTTGAAACGGCTGGACCGATTCTGACGGGACTTTCACTAATACTGATGAACTGCAGATAGTTTCTGTTAAATTCCACGGGGACGATTTCGCGGGAACAGTCTGCTATAAATTTATCACGTATCTTCACACTTGAGATATTATATTTAGTTGGCAACGTGACAGTTGGCGAGTTCACCTTCGTCTCACGTAGCACGAATGCCCACATAGGTACCTACGTCTTTGAATTACTTCTCAAACGACACTTTTTCTCTCAATATTTTTCTTCACCAAGTTAATGGTGTGATTAATCACTGTAGTAGGTCGGCGGAGTCGGTCCCTGCTGGGGCTAGTAGAGAACACAGCGCCAGTTCTCTGTAGACTTACATACCTCCTTCACTTCGTCTACATTCATCAGTAAATTCGTCTCTTCATACATACCCGCCGGTTTCGAGCGCTCTTGACGTTCCCAACCTTGTGTGTCCTGTCGTTCTTCCTAGTGGTCTTCGTCTGCTTATTCTTCCGCACACTATCGCACTGTATATCTGTTTAGTCAATCTTACTTCACCTATTATTTCTATATGCCTTTCTTTCATATTTACAATCGCATCGTCATTCACGCCAGGTGCTTTGCGAATCTTTAATTGCGGATGCGATCTAATATGGTTATGCCGTTAATATTTCGAAGGGAACGCATCTCATTACATTATGCTATATTCATGCTTTCTTTTTTTAAATATATAACAAGAATGGCAAACAAAAATACGGCCCACCTGATGGGAAACGGTTACCGTAGCATATTTACGCTCACGAAACCGAAGTAACCGAAGTGTTATGTACAGCAGTTGAGACTTTTACTGCTCATCAATGTACACATGGCCCCATTCACTTTTTTACTGACAGTTATCTTTCTTTCAAAATCTTTTTCTTGCTCTCAATCTCGTATGAACATGCTTCCAAGATATACAAATTCATTCATTCAATATTTAGTTTCATAAATATATCTGTAATACTGCTAATTATCTCCCAGCTAGAGTCCAAAATGCCGAAGACGCTATGCAAAATTGTATGATGTAATCCAGCAGTTAAGAGTCCAATGCTATGAGTCGATAACAGTGAGCTGAAGTAATGAGTTCACGTTTGACACATGGCCTATTAAACGAACGGGTTGTATAACTATACCTACTTATTTTAGCATGGTTGGAATGGGTTAATTTGGGTTTTCACGAGTAATTTTCCTGTAGCCACAAGATAAATGGCGTCTGAGGCCTACGTAGGCTAGACCCCAGAGGCCATCTTGACAATGTAGCCAGTCCTACACATATAAATACACACGTAAATATTTTGAAATATGTACTCGACTTTCGTTGAATAAAACATGAAACGACTGTTTGTTTGATGTTTCCTTCATCATTCTTCATGTCCATCATACATTCAAAGAACCATCTTGTAGATTCATGACTGGCGCTGTACTGTACCTATACATTGTACTCTACTGTTGGTAGCGGTACAGAATAGTTGTTAGTTGTGACTTCGGAATGTATACCGAACGTAACATTCGGGTGTTCGAATGCCCCAATTTGTAGCTCACCTCGGCTCGCACCGACAAGAGCAACACGTCGGATCGCTCCATTGCTTCACGTAACGACACGAATATTCCGGCAGCACGAATTAACACCTCGCTTGCTTACAGCGCTGCGTAATTACATGCCACTGTATACATGCATTAATGGTTTAATTTATTGATGTCGCACAAGATATTCGCACTTGTGTCTCCAAATGACAATATCTATTCGTTTGGTTAACGCTTGCAAATTATGGCCTGGTTAATTGCAACGCCGGCATTGTGCGTAATCACACATAAGATACGTGTAATTAGTTGAATACAAGGTTTCAACTGAATTTCTTTCCGGATCTAGGCGCTGCTTCCAATCAATCAGCTGTTTTGTGGGATCCTTCCTGGAATTTGTCATAATACCTAATAGCCATCCATAATTATACTTATGAACTTCAACTGCATTTCCTTTACTCCGCTTTGCTATGTTCCCATCCGTTAGTGCGCGGTGAGTAGCAAAATATTCATACACCCATAGTCACAAACTTCAATGCCAATAGTAGGATTAAATCACTACTAACTACTATATTTTTAGGGATTGTTGCTGCTTTACCCTACACGGTAGTAGGTTGGTACTAAAAGAACAGCTGAAAAGTTATCTCTCTGCACGACGGATTCTTCAGATGATAACAGATACGGAAGATAGCTAGAGTAGACTAAGTAGGTATTACCAACTACATATGCATTGATATTTAATTATACAAATAATAATAGTATTTTGTGTCAGTCTAATGACGATGAATCTTCAAAGACCTGGTAAGTATGTATGTATCATTCGTGAATAGCGTTCATAGCTGTTCGGCTTGAACACTGAGAAGACATTTAGAGTCGTCAATTAAGCAATTGAATGGGACCGCACGGTTGCAGCCATTTCCCTGTCTGTAAATGGCACTCGTGGAAAATAGCATCGTCGCATCGTAGTGGCGCAAACTTCGGTTCGGACTAATTGGCGACACAGCGCCGGCACTCGCGCCTGCGAACATACCGTTCACAGCTTTCAATTACCAATTTAATGAGATTTAGAGTAGTTCGGTAGGAATCCAAGAATAGGATATAATTGAACGATCGGCAGCTAATTTAATGTCCATATTCAAATTTGATTGTCTATGACTTGACAAAAGAGGCGCTTCTAATGACTGCACAAAATGGCAATTACGACGAGCTTAATTTGTGGTGTTTGTTGGCAATAGGAGAGCGCTGTTTGTTGGCTTTTGATACTCCAAAATTGAAGGCTGAAATTGCTACGGTTACAAAATTATTGATACACATTACTTGCTTTTGTCCCTAGCTATCGGAATATAGATTGTATTGAAATGAGTGATATGTATTCTTATGAAACTGCGGGCAAGTGATCACCTAAAATTTCACGATGGCAGGTTCAAATCAAACCACGGTATTATATTTTTTTCTGAATAATGACATTCAGACAGACTGGAATCGTGTGTCGTTTTTTAGAGTTTTATTCTTATACAAATATTTTTAAAGAAATAGATTTTTTTATGTTCTACGTACCTACGAGTTCACGAATAAGTACTGAAGATCAAAGACAACGCAAAGCAATTAATGATGGTTCTTGATAACGGTCTTATACATCTTGGAGTTCCTTAATCTGTTAAATGAGAAGCAAAATACCAATATTGAATTTCCATGCATATGAGTGGACGCCTCGGCACCTTTATTAAATTTCAAATACACTGTCGCTTATGAAATTTTCATGTTATCCGTATTATGTGGCGATGCACTGGATTCACTATCTCTCTGCAAAAATTTAATAAAGACAGTTTATGTCTAGATTTTGGCTACAAGATTTTTACGCCCCATCTCAACATGATAACAAATTACTTCGCTATTATTTAATAAAATATATAAGTCTTTTAGTCCATTGTAATGAGTAGGTAGTCAAATTTGGTCCTGCTCTTGGCTATGAAGAGTTGAACGGTCCTTATTTGGATACAAAGATATTTCCGGTATTCGAGCATGTAATGAAACAAAATCTATGAGGTGAAATGGATTTAATTTTCCATATTTCTCGTAGCGCTATCGTCTTATGGTCAGAGAAAAGGAAATGGTAGGATTTGGTTACTTAAAGGGAGGTAGTGAAAGCCCCTGGTATGGATTTGAAAAGTAAAATACAGGTCGCTCACCTACTAGGTACTAGGTACGTGCGACACGGAGAGTTTGTATAGAAATAATTGACCTAACAAATATTTATTTTCACTTCATTACGGAATCTCACTGTTTTGTCAGTATAAGTTAATTTGTGTAATGTAAAAATTGCCCAGATGTTGGGAAATGAAATGTTGATTCTACGCCGTGTTTCCACTGCGTTCCTTTAGGGCAAATATTATCTTTCTTCTTTGATTTCTTGAGAGTCGATTTGTTATTTTACTCAATTGTATATTTATAATGCATAAATGCGATGATGTGGGTTTATAACTCAACAATCAATAACGTTAAATGACATAATCGTTCAATTAACATACATAAATATAATCACGCCTCCTTCCCGTAGGGGTAGGCAGAGACCACTTCTTTTCACTTGCTACGATCCTTACATACTTGTTTCGCTTCGTCCACTTTCATTACTCTCTTCATACATGCTCTTCGGTTTAGGGTACTCTTGACCTGGCCTTTTTTCAAGACGTGAATTTTGGGGTGGCTATTAATATTTTTTTGCCCTAAATGAATCCCCACACATCATATATTTCATTTATTTATATGAAAAATCACCTGGGAACACGTGATTACCTGCAATAAATTTACTAACGTTGAAATGTTTTATGCGTTGGAAATATATTCCTTGATTGGTCCAAGTAACTGGCACTATAAAGTTTACAGGCTTAAATTATTATATTATATCCATAATTGTGATCTTTAAACGTTCTCGAACTTTGATTATGATTGAATCCATTACCTCCTAGCACTTGATTGATTACGATACGACACGCTCCACGCACTCAATTTATATGCTAATATTATTGTTCGAAATCTTCAAAACCTGCATCCTTATTATGTTAATGTGTAGGGTCAATTTGCCTAATCCGCGATAGCAGTAAAGACTGACGGACGCAGTTGATGTTTTTCTTCCTCCCTCGGGTCGTATAGGGAAATTGTATTCAAACCACGAAGCCTCCGTATTCCCATTGAGATCAATTTGTATGATGGACTCAAGTGTTGTAAAAGTTTGTCTGTGTAGAATTTTGCGTACGTGTTACGGTGTGAGCATTTACTCGTTTGTTTTATTTGAATTACTTTAAGCATTGAATTGAATGCTCAATCAAACGCGTTTTTTTAATTTGTTGGCGAATTGTTGGCACTCTTATATTACAATTTCGGACAATAAATATATTGAATGACTGATCATTTTATTTCGAAATTGGTTATCCATAAATACATGGCTAGACACCGAACTGTAATTTGTAAACGATAGACAATACGAACGCAAAATAGACTTATACGTCTATTTCGTCGTATATACGTCTTTTGCTCCACCCACATTGATCAGTCTCTTCATAAACGCTATTCACATTGCTTCTAGTATTCCTACTTAAGCGAATAGTTATAGTAGTTAACTGCAACGTCGGGGTTGCAGAGACGGCGACAATCCAGCCATCTATCCCGTTTGCACCTGAAAAAAACTGCGAAAAGGGGCTGTTTTCTGCCAACTCTTTAGTGTCCAGGCTTAGTAACAACTTGTAAGATGGCGTGAAGATTTCTTGTGACTAGTTTCATGGGACATTTTAGATCAATGTACATCTTTGACGAAATTGGTAAAAAAATGTAGGCTGTACAAAATACCGTACCAACACAGGATGGATGTAGCCATTAAGCCTTCCTTCTACGGCAAAAGAGAGCCCCGACGTAATACGATGAACATGTTTGTAATATACTAATGAAAAAGCGCACCATTCCCTGCGGGCAGCATCACCAACGTTGCAGAGCAGTACACAGTCGTGTCCACAATGGTGTTCCGTACAAATCAGAAATAAAGACACGTTAAGAAACTTTACTGCCATTCGAAACTTCGCTCCCTAGAGTTACCTACTTGTTTGACAGTTTGTTTTAAGTTAAAACCTTATAAATAGTACTCCCCGCGGAAGAAGTTTTCGGATTCTATTATTTTTACCAGGTTCTCATGATGGTAAAAGGTCCTTCAGGAATATTTATGACAGCAAAATTCGGAAGAATTTTATTACGTTGAAAACAGATGATAATAATGGCCTTAGAAGGGGTCATTGACTCATTGACGTTATCTTTTGCGATAATTAAACGGTGCTGAAAGCCCTTTTAGTGGAAGAAAAAGGAACAATAGTTATGCAAAAGTCCATTATAGCGAGCCCTAGGCTGGCGCGGCGCGCGGCGGCGAGGGAAATCACTAGCGACAGTAATTATTATGATTTACGTTTTTTCTCTCGCATCTTGTTGATGCAGCGCCGGGAACAATTCCCTATCGTTTCAACTACTGTTGTTTTATAAAATGCATTTGGTGATAAGGATCACTCATGGAGATGGTATAAGCTGATGGAGCCACATTTAGGCCTTTAGCATGCTAAGGAATTCACATCTCCTTATACAGATATCTAACGCCGGTGTCATTCTTAGGTGTTAACATGACAGATGGCGAATCTGAAGCCGTCCTTTAAGGATTTGTAATTATAAAGGCAATACACGAAGGTATTATGAACAATTTGACGTTGACGTCATAAGCTAACCTATATTCTCAATATACATAATATACTACGAACAAGACAGTGTAGTGACATTATAGTTAGGTAAGAACACTTTCAGTATTTCTAAGGCAACTCTGAGGTCGAGGAGTTAGTTACGCTGTTCGATTTACTTGTTTATAAGAAAACTTTTCCTTGGAGAATAGGTTGTGTGTTGGGATTTTGCTTGGGATCATACAGGCAAGCAAGGGTCGGTGACTTTACCATCTCGTGCTATTGTCACAATTATCCGGGGGTGCAAACCATAGAATCCTAAATCTATGGTGCAAACGGAATAGATAAATTGACTCTTCATACATGCTTGCCGCTCTCGTGTACTCCCTCTGACTACGTAGTGAGGGTCTAGGCGTCATGATAGGTATATGTGTATCATTAATCATATATATATATATCTAGAGCCCTAGTTGCGTGGTTTGAGTAGTTGTCTGCAACAAAAAAATGCAAGCTTAAACTCCGCCTTTATCAATGAGTTTTGTCTGAACTCATTTATTTATTTATATTTCATATTGGAACGGCCAATGCCTAATATGTTAAACATATATGGATGAACGAGGGATAAGTTAAAGTCGCAAATAAGCGCACTACCGTGGCACTGTTTATCCTGTTGTAATATCGTTTCCAAATTAAATTTTAATCGCTATTTATATTTTATTAGGAAAATGCTTGACTACGATAAATGACGCCAGTCGCGTCATCGCGGTTTGGCTGCATGGTGATATATTTTTAAGACTATCGATTGGTCATGTTGACTCATCGATTGGCATTCTGAAAGCGAGATGTCCGAATCGTCCAAATGTTGATAGTTTAATCTCCTCAGATTGGCGTTGACAAAGTAATCTGAAGCACCAGTTTATTTGGCTTGCTCTGATAACGCCGAAGTGTTAATGCGATTTTTAAATGTATGCAAGGTTAGGTTAGTCAGCTCTTTTAGTCATATCGATTTCTATAATGACCTCTTAACCTACAATAGATTTATACATTTTGACCAGGATACCGATTTATGGCAAAATATGAAGAACTCCAACGGTTTTAATAAAACCTATACAAAATTTGATCATACAAAGTTGATATATGGGTTACACATAACAGTATAATAAATAATAATTGTTCTGTAATGTAGTGGTCCAGCACCGGTGCAATCCGTATGAGCAGACCTGTAGGTAATTGTACGTTTTATTTTTATCCTAATGTGATAGTTTCTTAATCCTGCTCTTCTTCGGTGTTTTTTTATTACATACTCATTAGCTCATTGGATTAACCCTTTTTGGGTATTTTGATTTGTCATACACGCCACGGGACGCCAGATGTAATATTATCACACTAACCGTTCATGATCTGTGAAGCAGATAAGGCATTTCAAGTGTCCGTCATGAAAACTCAAGCGGGATCTTATCTCGCATGACATTTTTTCAAGTTGAAATTCTTATCGATGACTATTGAGTATAAAAAGTACTGAACACTATAACAAAGTGTCACTAAGCAAGGGAAACTGGTAAAATGAAAACCGCTATTGTATTGTTGGCTCTTGTCGCTCTAAGCTTCTCGGCTCCGCAGCCAAAGAAGATATTCCACGAGCACTTCGAGGATTTCCTCGAAACAATCATAGCCGAATCTGGTGAAGAATTGCAACAGCTGTTCGAACAGTACATTGGCTCCGATGAGTTCTTGGTGTCCTTCACGTACCTTGGTTCAAAGAATTTCAGAGATTTGATCTACGAACTAGAGTCACTGCCTGAATTCAAAGCTGTAAGTATTTACTTGCCATTACTATATTTTGAATAAAATGGATAGAGTAAGTAATGTAACTATCAATTGCGATACGACATTCTCGTCACATCCAATAGATTTGATTCGCCGTCTGCCATTAGTATTATTTATAAAACGAACTCTGATTAATTTACCTTTAAGTTAATTCTGCCAAAACTGTTAGGTTTCCCTGTCTATTGCTACTTTGTTGTTTGTGTAATGTTAGGTGATAATTTCAAACTTTTTACTCAGGTAGTTGATTTCCTCGAAAAGGACAATATTGACATCTTGTTCTTCATCGAGCGCCTTAATGAAATTATTGGTATGTATATATTTTATAATGTAGGTAGTTTAATCGCTTGTAAAAAAACATCGGACCACCAGATGGTAAGCGGTTACTCCACTCTATCGCTTCGCGATGCCAACTCTATAAAAATCCCTTCGCACAATTGTTAAAGTTAATAATTCCTTATACGATTACCCCCTAAGCAATCCTCAATGTGATAATATTGATCATTCAAGAATGTAGTGAAAATACATTTGTCTATACTTACAGAGGCCATGGCTTTGGACCGCCGTAACGTAGCCCGCATCGAGGCCAGTGGTAACGATTTTGACTCATACATCAAAGATATTATTAGCGCGTTCCCCAAAGCCAAGCTTTTGGCCCTTTTCGAGGAGAAGATGACTGAGGACGAGCAGTTCAAGACCACTATGGATAACCTTCTCGGTGATGAGTGGTCTCAGACCTTCGACGCTCTCTGGAAAAGCGATGTCTTCCAGGCTGAGGTTCAGACCCTTGCTGACCACGGCATTGATGTCCACCTTCTGCTGCAAGAAATCATTGCCGTTTTCGGACTTAACTAATTTTATAAATTTCAATCAGCTTGAAATCCCAAAGGCATTCTGCGAATTTGGTTAATTTATACATGACGCACTGATTTTGACGTCAGCTCCACACCGCTACACCCATGTGTCACTAAAACAATAAAGATGTTTAATTATAACTTTGTTTTCATTCGGCAAGAACCATATTGTCTTTACCCTGGTTGTTTATAATTCCAAATACATTGTTGATCTCAACAAATTATGCTAGTTCAATCTTATAGCTTGTAATGTTCACTAGTTTCTCTTGGCTATAAGATTACATATTGATATTTTTTGTTCTAAACAAAAGTTGAAAATGAGAATTTTAGTTGTGTTAGTTTTATTTTACTTAGACCTAGCTATTGGATTGATCGATCCCTCGGAAATACCTGAGGTGAGTAAATAAATTGCTTATTTTTTAAATTTAAACCAAAAATTTTAAACGTGTACATAATATTTTATAATGATTGAGCTGTGGTGGCCGAGTAGCTTGAGTTTGCCTGCACCAAAAATATTGCAAGATAGAGTCCCGACTGTACCAATGAGTTTTCTGAACTCAATCACAGTGAGTCACACCACGAGCTTTGCGGTGAAGAAGAATCTGCTGAACTGCAAATCTGCCGAAGAGCAAAACTGCATACGTTTGAGAAGAAAGTCAAAAGGCGTATTTATAGTGGTGATTGAGTTACGGCGATGGCCTGCCATCTGTTACGTAAGCAACTAAAGTATATGTCTGGCGAAAAGTGGGTGAGTGGGTACCACCTTTCGGGGACTCTTGTGGAACGGCGTGAGGATATATGCGTGACTTATCACAGTAGGTCCTTAAGTTCCGAAAAACTCATTGGTACAGTCGGGATTCGAACGTGCAATCTTTGTGTCGCAGAAACCTACTCGAACCACTCAGTGGCAGAGTATTAATTGTATAAGAAACAACATACTAAAAATCACTCCTTAAAGATGTGTTTAACAAAATATTTTGATTTATCACAGACACCTGTAATATTTCTTTCAGTTACTCAAGGGAATAATAACACCAACGCCAAAAAATGCAAGAATTAATTTGACAGACATATTAGAGAAAACTGAATTAAAACCATTCCAAAGGAACCTATTGGAAGAATCTAAAACATCAATAAATGGCGCGATTGCTGAATCAATGTATGAAAATATAAAAACAAAAGAGAATAATATTAGTGAAAGATCATTTGTTTTTATTAATCAGAGGTTTAAAACTAGAAACCATTTTCTAAATATGATGAGCCAAAGTCCTCGATCTAGCGGCGATAAATCCTTTTTAATTGGGGAAGACAATACCCGGTTTCATGAACTGAAAAACAGATTTTTTCCCGGAAATCCTAAAAGCTTTATAACCAATAACAATGTACATGAGGCATCAATGTTGTATTGTGATCCGCCTTATCAATGTAGCGATAATGCGCAAGACACTTTTAGACAAATTCAAAACCAAAATGATAAAATATATCTTAATAATATTCACGGAGAGAGACGTGATTATATGGAACTATTAAAACCACCTATTATACGGTCTGAAAATAATCCAAATCCTGAGGTTAAAGACGATAAAATTTTCTTGACAGCGTCGCAATTTAATAGACCTCTTTCAACATATTCTAAATATACTTCAAATATTCAAGTTAATCCGTCAGATTCGCCTCATAAAGCCAATTTTTCTCCAGTGCTAAATAAGCAAATATTTAGTGGAAATGATGTAGTATATAAAGCACAAAAATATGAAGAGGTTAACGATAATAATGAGCAAAAAGAGTTAAGCGTAGAAGATGATAAATTGCTTGACAAATATTTACAAGAAAAAATGGTCAAGGAAGGGAAGACATTGAAATATGACGAATGTAACTACAGAGACTGTGTGACAAAATCCGCGGTCAATTCGCTAGCTAAGAAGAAAAATAAAAAACCAGAATGTCAATGTGCTAATAAACTAAACCTTAAGAATCCAAAAAAGAAGTTATCTTCAAAGGACAGACCAGAGAGAGCCCATTATTATAAGGGAACATCTATACCTGTGTTTCCTGACAATAGTGAAGAATTGGTCAATGAAGAGGATGATGTTGTAAAAGTTATAAATAAAATAAATGATGCTTTACGACTATAGCTACATTGTTTGGTATTTAATGATGAAAAAGCTAATATAACAAAAAGGAAAACAACAAATCTTTCGAAATTGTAAATAGAAAAATGGCTATTAGGCTAGTTTTACATATTTTACTTATGCTTATGTAACTAATAACTAATATGTAACTTTCATGACTAATATTTTACGCCGTAGAGTACATAGTTCATTAGTCAATAGTTATGCAGATCCGTTACACCATAAACAATTTTTCATGTAAATAAAGGTATATCTTCTGACCACTGGGCCCGCATTTTTTGTGAGTGTTCTAAAGAGGCCGTAAGACAAAGTGTAAGGGAGTGAGTTTTTCTCTGTACGCGTAAAGCTAGATCACGATAACGGAGCTCAAAGCTATCACAGTAGAGATCGCTGCGCGCGCAAGCCCTCCTGGCATCGTTGTTGCTGCGAGAAATGAAAAGTAAACACTGCAGAACGCCAACAGATGTCCAGATAGCCAATAGACTCGCCCTGGAGATATAGATTAGCTGGAGGAGGCTTCAAAGTATTCCAAGATGTTTTTACATGGATGTTTTCCATTTAATCTTAACGTTTATGTACCTATTCTTTCAGGTATTTGATTATTTAAATTTTATTTTATACGAGTTATAAAATATTATAAATAATTAAAGATTATATTTGTTACAATTTATATCAGTCTGAAGCTGTTTTAAAATAATTTTCAATGCTTTCAAATGTCAATATCTTACTTTTCTTTCGGCTCATCTAGTAATTTTTTGGCAGTTAGTATCTATGCTGTATTTGTCAAGGAAGATGACTTTGCTCGGACTTGTAACATTGTTCGAAAATATTTGTGAGTTCCAATGGACAGTTTGACGAGCACTACAGATGGACTTGATGTTTGTATTTGGACAAGCCTTCAAAGTTTATATTAACTTAGTGGAAGACGTTTAAGTCCGGATCAGAAATGGGGATATCACTCAAAACTGCTTGAACTTACAGATTCAGCTTGAGTTAAAATGATTTGGCATAATTTCCTTTTCAAATGGGCACGTGTCAGGCTGTATTCATTCACGCCTGAGGATTTAATATGACGAGGCACTAAAACGACAACAGAGTTGGGGACTTGATCTGCTCACAGACTGATTTAAAGTCCTAGTATCTACCCTCACGTAACTCTTGATGAAGTACCTGATCTTTTATGGGTCATGAGTCAAAGAGGATACGTAATGATAATAAAATAATAGTTTATTTCAATCAGTGATGGAACCGACAACTGAATATTGATTTAGGTCGGGGATTATCGGTATGAATTATTTTGGATAAAATATAGGTAAAATACGTGCTGCATATTTTGTTAGTACGTTAAGTAAGGAAATGATTCGTATAACTTAGTTCCCAGAATGATGAATTATTTCACATTAGGATACAATTCTATTTAAAATGTATAGTTTAAAATTCGCTTGGAGTTTGCTAGACTTCAACAGGTTTTCAAGTTTGAAACTTTTGCCTGGAATTGGTGAGCGTCATTCACAATCTGGGGATGTGCATATTTTATTTCGCTTCGCGCCGCTTTCGGATCTTGGGACTAAGTTTCCTATTGCCAGCATCCTGTTAAATTATGTAAATGCAGATAAGCGCTCCAATTCAACTTGTTTTATGACCACAGATATGACGCGAGTTTTGACACTATTCTTTTACCGGTCATCGTGAAGAGACCGATGAAGATGGATTAAGCAAAAGAGGTCTGCAAGCTTGGCGAGAACTGGTGATCCAAAGACATACATTCATTCATTCATTCACAGGCAAACAAAGACATACATATACACATATGCATGTGTATATGTATGTCTTTGTTGATGATTTGGTTAATATTTTTTTACTGCGTTAACAACTTGTGCTGTTAACGCGGAGCTATCATAAGGTTTGATAAATAAAAGCAAGAGTAACAAAACGGTATCTTGACTAATGTTATAAATGCGGAAGTTCGTTAGTTCTCGCTCATTTCAGGAAAGGATTCACTGATAGAAAGAACTATTTTGCATTAGATCGCTTCCCTTCAATGGGTAGCATGACGATATATCCAGAAAGGCGATACTTCCTCGATATATCATCATGCGCTACCCAATGGAGCGGAGTATTAAACATTTATAAAATAATTTATTGCGCTATTCTATGATCCGAAAATAGTACATTTCCGTATATATTAGTTATTCTTTAATTGCAGGCAACACGGCACTCTTATAACTTTCCATAAAATAAAAAATGCTCTTAGAGTAGGAAACTTTAGAATGTAATTCTGGATTTGAAGTGTTGTGGAGTTATAATAACAACCAGTGTTCGTTCAGTATCACAAGTGTTGCTGCTCTCAAGTAAATCTGAGGTCGTTGAGAAGTTTTTACTGCGCGAAATTATTTTCTAGAGTCTGGTGGCTGTAATCTTGTGGGAGATACTTTAGTTGCTTACACATACGTATGACAAACCGAGCCGTGATGGCTGAGTGGTCTGAGTTGTTGCCCGACAACTCGCTTCATCCATATTCATGAGTCTCTTCATACATGCTCGTCGGTTTCGAGTACTCTTGACGTGGCTTCAAGCGACCAATAAATTAATTATATTGTTAAACGTATATTATATGTGTTTTATATCGTATATTTCAGCGTTTATATTTTATGTTATACTTTTCAGATGCTTTTCTTCGTTTCCTCTTTTGGTATGCATTTTATGCATACATACATAACATCAAGCTGAGTCCCGGGATAGGTAGAGAGCAGTCTAGACTTACATATCTCTTACGCTTCATCCACTTTCGTCAGTATCTCAATGCTCAACGGATTCGTGAAATTGGTAATTGGAACATGGTCTTCCACTGCTTCTTTCTCCAGAAATTTTTAAGCATTAGGATTTAACAATCAGGACTGTTAAACTCAGAAGATCTTAGTGTCAGATTAATTTTTTATCATTATTCAATCATTTATTACACGTATCCATTTTCAAATAAGCAAAATATAGAAAACTTGAACAAAGCAAGATTTTAATTCTCAAGAGAATTGGCACTGTCTCTGATTCGGTTTGTATGATCTTAAGCATGCATAAGCATGCTTACACTGTTGATAAGAACAGTGTAAGCATACGAAGAATAGCATCATAACAAAATTATAACCGCTGAATAATACGATATAAAAAACGGGAACACCTCAGCAGTTTCAATCTTGGCCCGTCATGCATGATTGATTGATGTGCTACCAATGAAATGAGCCGATAAGAAATTCAAGTCTAATTTACCTCCCGTTTTATTGACTGGATCTACTTGTAAATAAGCTCTTGTTAGCTCGCACAAAGGATACATGATTTGCTTCTTGTACCCAATTTCTATTTGGACGAGATTGGCAACGCAAAGTATTCAGCCGTAAAAAGTTCTGGTGTAAATCTTACAGCTGTATGTAATGGTACTGCTTGAGGGGCGGTGTAATTTCCATGACGAGAAAAGTTATATTATAACATGCTACAAGTTAGATACCTATTTGCTTAATAATTTATGGTGTGCACAAACATATTGAAGTGTCTTATGGTAAAAGTAAATTATGATTATTTTTTGTCTTTTATTGGCACCTAAACATTGTGACAGACACATCGTGGCAGATGGCGAGTCCATCGCCGTTACTAAATTACGAATATACATGCGCCTCTTAATTTCTTCTAAAATTTTAGCATGTTTCCACTCGATATTTTCCTACACTGTAAAGCTCGTGCTCGTGGTGTAACTAATCACTGTACTTAATTTCAGAAAAAGTCATTGCTATAGTCGGGATTCGAAATGCAATGCTTACAATCTTTGTGTTACAGGGAACTGCTCGATCCACTAGGCCACCACAGCTCTACATCATTTATCACAAACATTAAAAATATATATTTAGTCCAGTTTAATTTGCTTTGAGGAGAAACATTTTGGGAAGAGAAACTTTTAAACAGTTCAATTGGCTATTTTTAGGTTCAGCTTATTCAATAAAATTATATTACGAGCACATTCAGCTGGCACAAACCGTTGTTAAATATACTTGATGAAACATAATACACAGAGGAAGCGAACATCGTGCCAAGTTCCACGTGAACTCACAATTAGGCAATCCGAGCAATCCTAAGATAACAACCATTGTACAGTAGTGCAGACATGTTAGAATGTTGGACGTCACTGACGTTTACATCTGAACTAAAGTTACAGTATGGGCACGTTGTGGGTACACTCGAGTGGAGTCCCTTTGTGCGTCGTGTAGGTGAGCGTATGGCAAACTATTAACAGGGTCCGACAGGGAAATTTAGGAGTTGTGGCTTTCACCACGCTTGTCTGGCTTGGAGAAGAATTATCTACTTGTTTTAGGGTAGTTCTTGGAACTATGATTGTTATTTTGACGTACTCATAGCATGTTCTATGACTGATGACTGTGAACATCGAGAGGAAACCTGCATACATCTGATAAGAAATTCAAAAGTGTATGTGTAGTCGTGCTTGAGTAATGGTGATGGACTGCGGTCTGTCACGTTGGCACCTAAAACATATCTCTGGCGGAAAGTGGATGTGTGGGTGCCTATTCCTTCGGGGACCCTTGTGGGAAGGCATGAGGATATATAATTAATATATAAATAAGCGAAAAAAAGTTACAAAGTTTTGAAATACAGTGCAAATAATATCAGAAAACTGCATCGGCTGGAGTTGCGTTGTGACGCGCCTCGCACACGACCGCGCCATAGCTCGGCACCGTAATGAAATATTTTATTGCACGTTACAAAGGCTCCGCGGAATGCTACCGGGGCGACCTTACACAACAATGTACTCAGATTTTTTGCAATTCCCTAGTGTGCACTAGGTTTTTACACGTTTTTTATTTAAGTTACACGTGACGCGATATTGTCATACTTTGTTGCGTCACGGCATTTTATGTTACACTATTTTAATGATAATAATATAACATAAATAATATATCCTCACGCCTTCCCACAAGGGTCCCCGAAGGGGTAGGCAGAGGTGTATAGGTAATACCCACACACCTACTTTCCGCCAGAGGTATATTAGGTGCCAACGTGACAGATGGGGAGTCCATCGCCGTTACTTAAGCACGACTATACGTACGCCTTTGAATTTCTTCTCAGACGTATGCAGGTTTCCTCTCGATGTTTTCCTTCACCGTAAAGCTCGTGGTGTGACTAATCACTGTAATTAAGTTTAGAAAAGCTCATTGGTACAGTCGGGATTCGAAATTGCGATCTTTGTGTCGCAGGCAACTGCTCGAACCACTCGGCCACCACGGCTATTTTAATGATAATAGCGTTATATTACGAATATATGAAACTGGGTGTCGACATGGCTTAGTATGTCAGTGCATTACTTTAAAACATGTCCTATATATTGATCCAGATTATAATAATGGGAGTTAGTATTTGAAGATCTATGAGCGCTTTTATATGTATAAGGCTAGACAACTTCTATGCATGCAAGGCACTCTTAAAAACCCCTGTGACGTTTAAAATCTTAACTATTCTATTTGTTTGTATTATTAAAACACTTATTCTACTTCAAATGGTATGGCATCCACTACTTGTTGAAAGAGGTAATTAATTGGGTTGTGACTTGTGAGTAGTCAAGGTTCAGGGTCCACTTCGAAAATAAAAGGAGTGCCCAGGGTCGAAAACCTATTAAAGGTTTCCTCATCATCAAACTCAGATCAAACCTCTATACCCCACCATGATCCAAGGTATGATAAACGAACATCTGCAGAAAAGAACAACATATTTCCCGTTAAGAATTGATAACAATGCACGGAATACAATTTAGAATGCGCTTTGATATATAATTTGGTTAGAATTTGTTTCATCTAAGTATTTCAAAGGATGCTAAGTCATTATTTATTAAAGCGAGACCGCCTGCGGTCATAAAATGTACTCAAGTACAATATAAAAGGCAATGCCTAGAAAATGTATCAAGCAATAAAACTGATAATTTAAACTGAAAAGCCAGACGTAATATCAAAATGTTCATAAATAAAAATAGCTTTCAAACCTTGAATCTTGGCTTATTTATGTGATGGTCGAGTGGTGTAAGTCGCCTGCAAAATCAAGGTTGCAGGATCGAGCCCTAGTAGTTATTACCAATGAACAAGCCTTTCCTCTTTACAATTAGACTCGAAGACTCGACTAGAATTAGAACCTTTCGTCATTAGACAAATACTTGTTCATTTATAACTTTAATCAATCACCGTTCCAATTCTCGTATTGATTTCAGCTTCATGACATGATAATTGTACTGCGGTAGATAATGACATTATTTCTCCAGCATCAGTTGCATAGTACTGATTCAATTAAGGGGCTACAATCAAATGGACACGAGTTTGAAATTATTCATTGGTTTTTATATAGTTCGATTTGTGGTGGCCAAGGGTTCAAGTTGTCATCTGCAACGCTACTCGCTCAGCACACGGACTTGGATATCTTCCATGATCACCCTTGTAAAATTTGCTATTGCATTTTAAGTGTTTTTTGTTAAATTTTATTTACGGTGAAGGAAAACATCGAGAGGAAACCTGCATACGTCTGAGAAGAAATTCAAAAGGCGTATGTATAGTCGTGCTTGAGTAACGGCGATGGACTCGCCATCTGTCACGTTGGCACCTAATATACCTCTGGCGGAAAGTGGGTGTGTGGGTATTACCTATACATCTCTGCCTACCCCTTCGGGGACCCTTGTGGGAATGCGTGAAGATATATTATTATTATTATAAACTTTAATTTTTCTTTGAGTATAATTATATAATAAGTATCTAAATAATATATATATCCTCACGCCTTCCCACAAGGGTCCCAGAAGGGGTAGGCAGAGGTGTATAGGTAATACCCACACACCCATGGCACCAAATATACCTCTGGCGGAAAGTGGGTGTGTGGGTATAAGTATCTATAAATGTATATATTTAAAAGATAAGTGTTTTGACTCAGGGCTGTTAACTTTTTTTTATATTGAAATAAATAAATAATAATAATAAAAAGTTACAGGTTGAAATCCCAACCGAATCAATGAGTTTTCCTTAACCGTGTGCTGTGATTCAACTAACCCTGCATGCTTGAAATATCAATTTAAACGAAACTATGCAGGGTCGTACTCCAACCGAATGTAAAGCATATATATCTACATGGTATCGAACTACCCATGTGGGAAGTAAACTGCCCGCAATTTTTAATTCTATAATAAACTACTAAACTAAAGTGAATAAAATCACACCCTGTTTGAGGGCACAGCAATATGGTGGCAGATACATGGCATGTGCCCATGATCAGACATCACTGCATATTATAAAACAAAATTCCTATGACGCTTCTCTCTGTTTGTTTTTAATTTTATTTTTTTTTACACAACAAGAGTGGCAAACAAGCATACGGCCCACCTGATGGAAACGGTTACCGTAGCCTATTTACGCTCACGATACCAAAGTATCACTTGCGCGTTGCCACTCTGTGTTCGGAGAGTTATAGTGTGTTGGCAGCATAAGGTTTAATCCCTCTGCTTCCAACACAATGTAACAATCCTCCCCCCTTCCCAAGGAGCTCATTACTGGAAACCTTATTCACCACGTAGGAACACAACACAATAAATTGTGTTTTTTGGCTACGGACTTCTATAAGGTGGAGGTCCTGTCCCAGTCGGGCAGCTCCAAATTCGAACGGGAAACCCGTTATGCCTTACCTCTCTTAAAGCAATTTGTAAGCAATGAGCTCAAAAACTACTCAACGGATTGTACTATGATTTTCATTATCAGACAGATATGTTATACAGGTATTTACAAATCCTTATCCTTCCTAGCCTTATCCTTTTTGGAACCCATGTGACACTGAGTTGCTAGTTGATGTTAAGTATGTGAAGCTAATACGGTAAAAAAGCAATATAAAGGCTAATATTATATACTAATGTCAATAATCCTGAGCGCGCAGTATATACATGGATAGCATGTACGTTAAATTAAATGGCGGGTTCGATTCCCACTGTGGCTGGGTATTTCTGATCTTTTAAAACAGAAAGATAACGTACAGCGTGCCTCATGGATAGAAAGAACATTTTGGCTGAAGATGAGAAACTTGCAGCTCGGTAAAGAGTTAACGTTGTGAAAAATGGTTAAAAATCTTTCTCAAAATCCAAATATTTGAAGATCCGTAAAGTATATTTCAGTGGGAAAAATTGGGAAAGGAATAAAATAGAGCGTCCGATCGTATAGCATGTCTTTGTAGAATGCGGATATTCTATTGTCACTATTACCGTTTGAGGAAAGTTAATCCCTTCAGTGTCGCAATGTGGGTGAAAAGCTACCAACGCCCGACTTTACCGGGCTTGTCAGGGTTTTAACGTTGAGACTTTAAACTAGTCGGGAACTATATTTGTCATTGTGAATTGATCGTGTATTTATACTCTTTACTATATATTTCTTCTATCTTTTGTGAATTATAAAACTTTTACTTTGAGGAAGAATTTGTTTGCTGTTCCTTTTTTGATAAAAAGTATGTGTTTCAAATAGGTATTCATTAGTATCTACATATATACTAAAAGTGAAATATAAACATGTATCACTGATTCGCCTTTAGAGCTGTAATCAAAAGGATTTCTGCCACTACCCCCATCAGGAAGATCACGCAAATAACCAAATTGAAATATTGTATGATCTTTTTTTTATAAAGATGCTATAATCTCTTCTCTCTTTATACATGCTCGTTGGTTTCGAGTACTCTTAACGTTCCCGTCCTTCAGAGTCCGATCTATTTGATCCTGGGGGGTTGGAACGTGGCCTTCCTCTGCCTCTTCTTACCTGCTGCTTTATCTGTTTCATCAATCTTTCTTCACTCATCCTTTCTATGTGTCCAAACCAGCGTAACATGCCTTTCTTCATCTTTACAATCACGCCCTCATTCACGCCAGTTGATTTGCGAATCTCTTCATTGCGAATTCGATCTAATATCGTTACGCCACACATTTTTCGAAGAGATCGCATCTCAACTGCATTCAAGCTATTTTCATACTTCCTCTGACATACCCAGGATTCGCTGCCATAAAATAAGGTAGGTACCAATATCGCGTTGTGGACAGCAACTCGAGCGAACGCCGACATGGCTCCATTCACCTTATTCCGGCAGTTATCCTTCTT
>JACCPG010007301.1:0-10763 GCA_016069955.1 Drepana arcuata
GAAATAAGAAAGCTATGGTGTTTTTCTTACACAATACACATACACTCAATCACCTAGGTGGGCACTTATAAAACGTCGAAAAAGGTGGACGGTTCGGTTTGGTCGTTTCCATGGAGAAGAACCGGCAAGAAACTCCATGGTTACTCTTTTTAAATCATTAGGTATACAATAATAATATTTCTATGCTATAGCAATAGTACTTAAGTATGGGGGAACAGCGTAGGCCTGACAATAGGTCGTTGCTTCATAAACAAATAATAATATATATAAAATAATATATCCTCACGCCTTCCCACAAGGGTCAAGAGGTAGGCAGAGGTGTATAGGTAATACCCACACACCCACTTACCGCCAGAGGTATATTAGGTGCCAACGTGACAGATGGCGAGTCCATCGCCGTTACTCAAGCACGACTACACATACGACTTTTGAATTTCGTCTTAGACGTATGCAGGTTTCCTCTCGATGTTTTCCTTCACCGTAAAGCTCGTGGTGTGACTAATCACTGTACTTAAGTTTTTAGAAAAACTCATTGGTACAGTCGGGATTCGAACTTGCGACCTTTGCGTCGCAGGCAACTGCTCGAACCACTCGGCCACCACGGCTCTAAACATAAACAAAACATACATAAAACAAGATAATTATAACAAAGTTAGCAAGACCTGAGAATCTACAAAGCTAAAGCAAAAGCACTCATTGTGCACACATTAATACATACATTAGATAACAAACAAGCATATTTATTTATTTATTCACGTATACTTACATCTGTCATTACAAGATTCATATCCTAGTGCGACAGTGCAACAAAACTATCCTATCTACATAATAGATTTAAAGTCCCATTTACTGCAGCCAATAATAGCCAGTGCTACTCAGTTGAATTCACTCAGAGAACATTTGTATAAGTTCAAATCAGTATGTATTAGCTTGGTTGTGAAATGCGCGGTCAGCTATGTGAGATATCTAAATAAACATTAATGTAATTTACACAATGATCCGGAGCTCTAAGCACCGTTATTTAAATTGTTCTTCTTTATTTAAAAACTGAATGTTTCCATCGTAGTTTGATTACCACACCACAAGATTTACAGCGAGGGAAATCATCGAGAGGAAACCTATACAATTTCACATTCTACTTAATAGAATGCATTATTAATAATAAATAATATTAACAAATTATAAATGATTTATTCGAAATTCAAAAGGCATTTCACTATAAATAATGCATTAAGTTTCTTTATATATAATATTTATATATAACGATATTTCTTCTGTGCGTGTGTGTCACTGAACTCCTCCTAAGCGGCTAGACCGATTTTAATGAAATTTTCTGTGGGTCTTCAAGTGGATACGAAAATGGTTTAGATTCACAATTGGACCCGATAGATGGCGCTGCGATCGTATATTTAAACAGGCCAAGCTGGGCAGGACAGCTAGTATCACTATATTATTATTACCACTTTAAATTCCCTCAAACTAGTAATATTCGTACGAAGTAATTTCACACATAAAACCCCATGACTATTGCGCAACAAACACAGAAGAAATACAAGTTTAATTAAGTCCATTTCGCAAATGTACCCCACGACTCTCGGGAGAATGTTCCTACTACTCCTAACAATTGAACTTTATTCCTTTCCATTTTCCTAACATACTACATATACTGTACATATCATCACACCGAGTCCCTAACGGAGTAGGCAGAGAGTATAGAGCGCCAGTTCTCTCTAGACTTACATACCTCTTTCGCTTCGTCTACATTCATCAGTCTCTTCATACATGCTCGTCGGTTTCGATTACACTTGACGTTCCCGTCCTTGAGAGTCCGATCGATTTGATCCAGGTAGTTGGAACGTGGCCTTCCTCTGCCTCTTTTTGCACACACTTTTGCTTTGTATATCTGCTTCGTCAATCTTTCTTCACTCATCCTTTCTATGTGTCCAAACCAACGTAACATGCCTTTCTTCATCTTTACAATCACGCCCTCATTCACGCCAGTTGATTCAATCTATAATTTCAGTTGAATCAACCGAAACATACTGAAGTACTGAAATGATACATTCCAGTACAGTTTTTAATACCTTTCATAATATATTTAAGAGGTGGGATCTTGTCGGCGTCTCTGACGCAACTGCTTGCATTTACCTCTATCCCACACAATATATTTTACCTTTATGCACCTATTATATAGCAATAACAAAAGCGTGTCAGGCCTCGCGCTGTGTAGGGTTCCGTAGTTGTTTTTTACTTTTCCAAGTACATTTTAATAACATGGCCGACTAATACTCGTTAACCTGTACCTATAGCCAACTTAGCGGTGATAGTTTACCTTTTAAATTCATTGTGTAATATTACTAGCGTGTTCTTACAAACTACAAACAATGGTTTAGTTGGTAAGACACATGACCTAACTAAAATGACTGCTTTAAAGTTTATACTACGGAAACCTAAAAAGACAAAAGACGCGTGTGTTTATTCGCTATGTATGTGTGGTAGGGCTCAGGTTATGTCAATCATAATATTATACTTAACCACGCTTCCCCACAAGGGTCCTTGCACATGTAGGTGTAAGGTGTAACAAAACCTCCTTGACGCTAGAGATATACGAAGGTGATGAGATGGTTGAGAAGTGAGAGGGTGAGAAGGGTGAGATGTGGCTGATAGCGAGTTTTTCACTATTCCTCAAGCACGACTGTACAATATGCGCGTATGCAGTTCAAGTTGTGTGATTAGGCTTTTAGGACTTTACAGAAAACTCGTTGTTGCGATCGAGGTCCGAGCTTGCAATTTTTGATTTACAGGTTAGGTTAGAACCTGCTGTAGGTACCACTTGGCCACGACTGCTCTCCATTAACTTTCAGACTAGCGTAGACTTTACTCATTCACCCCCAACAATCTATACTTGTAATATTATTAAGAGGAAAGATTTGATTGTTTCTTTGTTTGTATGGAATAGGCTCCGAAACTGCTCAACCGATTTGAAAAATTCTTTCACCACTGTAAACCTACATTCACCTTGAGTGAGATAGGCTATGTTTTCTTTAAATAAATCTTGTTTTCCACCCCTGCGAACCCGGGACGGACCGCTAGTAGGTAATAATTTTGATACTTAGCATACTGAAAATTGTTTCCTTAACACATTAAGACACATTAAGGGGTAAGTCCTTGATAGAGCACCGCAGTGCCACTATCAATCACTCAATCACCAAATTAATTGTGATTGAACATGTCACAATGCTTCTATTGTTGGCTGCGCATGTTGACACCAATTAATATGCTAATTTATATCAACGACAAGTGTATTCGGATTGTCTTGTTGACTTATATTAACTGTTACGTGGGTATATAAATGGGAATTATTGAAGCTATTCTGTGCCGTGGTAGCAGAGTGGTTTCGTAGTACATACATATCATCATGCTGAGTCCCTCATTACCCCATTAGCATGGAGAGTAGAGCGTCAGTTCTCACTAGACTTACATAACTAATTACCAGTATAACTGACTATCTCTTCTTCCTCCTTATAAGGCTTCCCGAAGGAGTAGGCAGAGGCGTGTAGCAACACACATCGGAGATATATATTTTAGGTGCCAATGTGACAGGTGGCGAATCCATCGCCGTTTCTTAACCACATATGCAAGGTTTCTTCTCGATGTTGTCCTTTACAGTAAAGCTCGTGGTGTGACTGATCACTGTACTAAAGTTCATAAAAACTCATTAGTACAATCGGGATTCGAACTTGTAGCCTTTGTGTTGCAAGCACCCACACCACTCACCCACCACGGTACCAAATGCTATATTAAAAAAACCAATTAACCTTCGTAATATATATTGAATGCTAGTTAATGTGTATCAGATCAGTAGGTCTCCAGTTATCTTTGAAGTTGGTTATTTCAAAGGAAATCATTGTTCTCGGGCAACCGATCTGCCGATAAGACAGTCATGACCCTCTGATTCAGGACATTTCTGATTTGAAGTTTGACTACTGCCTTTGAAATGTTATACAACGGGGGAGAAGGGTGGAGGGAGGGAGGTTATATCAGACAAACATGCCCCTATACAAGCCAAGATCTCCCCCAATTATTTCGACGTGCATCATTGAATCATATAATGATTTATACAAATACATACTTCATACCTTCCCAGAAGGGTCCTCGAAGGGGTAGGCAGAGGCATGTGATAGTACACACACACCCCCTTTCCGCCAGATATATATTCATTTTATAATAAAAAAAGTCATATTAAAAAATTCATATTAATTACACATATATCATCACGCCGAGTCCCTAACGGGGTAGCGAAGACTAGAACACCAATTCTCTCTAGACTTACATACCTCTTTCGCTTCGTCCAAATTCATCAGTATCTTCATACATGCTCGCCGTTTTCGAGTACTCTTGACGTACCAGCCCTTAAGTGTCGGATCGATTTGATCTAGGTAGTTGGAACGAGGTCTGCGTCTGACGCTTCTTACACTTCTTGGTATATGTGTTTCGTCAATCCTTCTTTACTCATCCTTTCCATATGTCCAATCTAACGTTTATTTTTATTATTTTAGTATACCGTATAAAGCCGTGGTGGCCGAGTGGTTCGAGCAGTTGCCTGCGACGCAAAGGTCGCAAGTTCGAATCCCGACTGTACCAATGAGTTTTTCTGATGTTGTTTCTCTCGATGTTTTCCTTCACCGTATAGCTCGTGGTGTGACTAATCTACTATTAATTTCTATTTTTAAAAAGCCGCGGGGGCCAGTTGGTTAGACTAGTCGCAACACAAATATTGCAAGTTTGAATACCGACTGTACGAATCAATGAGGTTAATGGTACGAATGAGTTTTTATTGAGACCGAATTTAAATACAGTGATTAGTTAACCACGAACTTTACGGTGAATTAAAAAAAAAGAGGAAACCTGCATACCCTTGAGAAGGAATTCAAAGACGTATGTACATACGTACAGTCGTGCTTGAGTAACGACGACAGATTCGGCATCTGTCACGTTAGCACCTAAAGCATATTTCGGACAGAACGTGGGTGTGTCGTTACCACCTATACACCTCTGTCTAACCCTTCGGGGACCCTTATGCACGAGGCCTTTAGATGTGAGGATTTATTATATTATATTTGGGAAGGCGTGAGGATAATTATTATATTTATAAACTTGTAATACTAGTAATTAAGAGTAAACAATCGCTGGGTACTGATAGCCCACTATTCCTACCTACATCCTAGAATAATTACGGTGAAAAGTTCTACCTTTCAAATAACGAAAACAACTTAAATATATTTGAAAACGGAATTTAAGGTATGAGCCAAGTATCATAGAAGGCTTAATGCTAAGCTGCAGTTTTGCTTAAATGTGCAATTAAAACCAGCCAAACTGCAGCCTTCAAAAGAGTCTGGCCATTCATTAAGGCTTAAATTTTAATTTAGTATCTTGGAACTTTGGTACAAGTGAATCTGGCTGTTATTATAGCATCGCTCGAATTACATTTTTTTTTTATTGAAATGGTGGTAGTAGTAGTGGTCACTGTAGTATTCCATTTTTGTACATGACGTTTAATAGGTTTTCCCTGTGTCCAAGATTTTTTGTGAGCCAGTAGAATAACTTAAATACAGATTAAAAAACACAATCACGATAAAAGATAATGGTAGATACAGTCAATAAACAATAACCTCCTTAAACTTAATTTAATAAAAAATTAAAGACCTGAAAGATCTGGGATCGTATTCGTTCCTCACGGAACAGGTTACTAAAGAAACTGTCCGGGTGCTTGGACAATCCCATTCTCAAATACTGGATGTCCGTGCATCACGATAGAAATAAGAAATAGAAAATAAATCCCGACATTGTCGACAAAATACTCTGATTATTTTGTCGACAATGTCGAGTGATGTCAGAATCACGACCTGTACGGTTTGGGCAAGTACTTAAGCTCAACTCATACGGATTTTAAATTAAGGTGCACCGAAATGGGGCAGCGCCTAAATAGGTAGTTTGGCTTTACGTTTCTTCTTTGTATTGAATTGAAAAGTCTACAGGCGGGACTACGAGGGGAGGGAGTGGCTGAATCGACGGAATACCTGGTTACATGTACATTATGTATGTAAATATCTAGCATTTAAGTGTACACATATGTGTTTACTTGCCAGCGAAAATCCTATTTAGTTATTTCTTTAAATGTATCTTGTTTTAAATATAATATTGTAATAACTCTCTCTCTCTCTCTCTGCCTACCCCGTGCGGGATTCGGCGTGATGATATAATCCTCGGCTTCTATAGTCTTCTTTCCTCGGGATACCGATTTGGGACAAATTTTTTATCTATTAGTTGTTAGTTTCAACTGTTCTTTGTAAATATTATTAAGTGCTGAGCCGTGGTGGCCGAGTGGTTTGAGCAGTTGCCTGCGACGCAAAGGTCGCAAGTTCGAATCCCGACTGTACCAATGTGTTTTCTGAACTTAAGTACAGTGATTAATCACACCACGAGCTTTACGGTGAAGGAAAACATCGAGAGGAAACCTGCATATGTCTGAGAAGAAATTCAACGGCGTATGTATAGTCGTGCTTGAGTAACGGAGATGGGCTCGCCATCTGTGGTTCCACCTCTGGTGGAAAGTGGGTGTGTGGGTATTACCTATACACCTCTGCCTACCCCTTCGGGGACCCTTGTGGGAAGGCGTGAGGATATATATATATATATGAATTGTTGTTATTGTAAATAAAATATTATCCTCGACTGCATGGATTCACGCAATCGCGCCAACGGTTTGACGGACTGAGATAACATCTGGAACAGGAGTAACTTATGGTATTTTCGTTTTCCAGCGAGTGACACCACGGGATAAGTATAGTGTTTATCAGATTTCATGCAACTAACAATCACTCTATTTAAATATTGTTACAGATTTATAATAATTATAACGGGAACTGCTTCTAGATAAGATAACATAAAGTACACAGTGTTCGACCAAGCAAACATTTTATTTTACTTAACGAGCGGTTCTGAGATGAAGTGGTATCGTCTTAAGATGAAATAAAGTAAATAAAGTCGTAGACAGAATATAATATAAATGAAAACAGCAAACGCTTATGAGATACGACATTTGCATTACTGTGTAGCTCCGTGATTGAAACGATGCAAGCGGAGGCGAAGGAAAATATGCCCGAGGCAAAAGGTATTCTTCTATATTGTTGTTTTAATTTTGGGCCTTGGGGTCCTGAAGCTCACCATCTTTTTAAAGAGGTCTCGCGCCGTCTAGTCGAGACCTCTCGTGACAGGCGGGCTGGAACATATCTCGCTCAGAGAATCAGCATTGCTATCCAGCGTGGCAATGCTGCTAGTCTTCTTGGCACGTTGCCTCGGGATACCGATTTGGGACAAATATTTTATCTGTAAGTAGTTAGTTTCAACTGTTCTTTGTAAATATTATTAATTGTTGTTATTGTAAATAAATATAATTTTGAGCTATTAAGGTGATAGGCACAATACCTATCTGATAGTAAGCGTTTATCGCACCCCATAGACGGTTATCTAACATGTGCGTCGCAATATAACTATGTTGTCCTGTGAACGGAGAATATGAGTCTGAAGAACCAAAAACGAATATAATAATGTTACGCTGTTTAAGGCAGTCTTATAATAATTTCAAATAAATTTATGCAATTCAAGTCACATTTTAAATTAGTTTTAGACTCGATTCAAAGGATTTGTTGTTTCATACAGAAACATTTAAGTCAAAACTAGTACAGGGCACAGACAAAGACTAGGGGAGGCAAGTGAGCCAACTGTCTTGAAATCTTGTCACGCCTTCTGATCTATTTCATCATCATCATATCATCACGCCAAGTCCCTAACGGGGTAGGCAGAGAGTATAGAGCGCCAGTTCTCTCTAGACTTACATACCTCTTTCGCTTCGTCCACATTCATCAGTCTCTTCATACATGCTCGTCGGTTTCGAGTACTCTTAACGTTCCCGTCCTTCAGAGTCCGATCTATTTGATCCGGGTAGTTGGAACGTGGCCTTCCTCTGCCTCTTCTTGCACACACTTTTGCTTTGTATATCTGTTTCGTCAATCTTTCTTCACTCATCCTTTCTATGTGTCCAAACCAACGTAACATGCCTTTCTTCATCTTTACAATCACGCCCTCATTCACGCCAGTTGATTTGCGAATCTCTTCATGATCTATTTCTGGGGTTTATTTACCCCGTATGTCAACGGGATTTAGTCCACTTCTTGAGTTTTCAAGCGTATTTTCGCGCATTAACAACCAATAACTTTTTCTGGCGATTTATCTGTGGATGTGGATAGGACGTGTTGGCGTGTCAGATTGGATTTGGACATTTGTCTCACATGTATGCATGAGTATTTAATACCTATATGAATAATTCAGTATACATTTATTTAAACTTGTCATTCGTCAAGATAACTCTTATCTCAGACGAATGACTTTCCTCTTGGAGAACCTTTCCATTGAAATTATAATAATATATCCTCACGCCTTCCCATAAGGGTCCCCGAAGGGGTAGGCAGAGGTGTATAGGTAATACCCACACACCCACTTTCCGCCAGAGGTATATTAGGTGCCAACGTGACAGATGGCGAGTCCATCGCCGTTACTCAAGCACGACTATACATACGCCTTTAAATTTCTTCTCAGACGTATGCAGGTTTCCTCTCGATGTTTTTCCTTCACCGTTCAGCTCGTGGTGTGACTAATCACTGTACTTAAGTTCAGAAAAACTCATTGGTACAGTCGGGATTCGAACTTGCGACCTTTGCGTCACAGGCAACTGCTCGAACCACTCGGCCACCACGGCTTTTTTTAACTTATATATACAAAAAAATGTGCATTAACTTCCATTTATTGAAGTTATTCTGCAACAGATTGTACGCTCCTTTATATGTTGTAGGATGATGATATAAAGCCATTCTCTATTGGACCAGCTTCCGTAACCCCATTTCAATGTCAACTCTAATTACTTACTAGTTGCTTTATTCACTTTTGATATTGGTGCGCTTAAACTTTATTATACTTGTTAATACATATATACGCAAATTAAACAAGAAAAAATATAACCATAAAACGGTTGAATGGAATGTTTGCAACCGTTTACCAATCACAAAGTAACTTGGCAAAACTTACAGGGACCGCTGAAGACGCCATGCAAAAGTTGGAGGAAGCCTTAGTACTATGCAAATTTGGATATTTCCACGTAAAGCTCCTGTTCACGACTTTCTGTGCGGTACTTGCATCGGTAATGGTAACCACGACGTCGTCCTACATACTGCCAAGCGCCGAGTGCGACCTTCATATGGATATAATGCAGAAGGGACTCTTGAACGCCGTCCCGTTTTTTGGTATGTACCCAACATACTACATGCATTTTTATTCATCAGTCTCTTCATATATGCCGACGAGCATGTATGAAGGTACTGATGAATGTGGGCGAAGCCTAAGGCAGAGAGTATAGAGCGCCAGTTCTCTCTAGACTCACATACCTCTTTCGCTTCGTCCACATTCATCAGTCTCTTCATACATGGTCGTCGGTTTCGAGTACTTTTGACGTTCCCGTCCATCATTAGCATGTAATGCCTAAAATTGCCCTGTCACGATGATAAAAAAACGTGTTTTGTTACGCAAGTTAATAATGTGTAGTTCAATTCAACGATGTTACTAAATTAAACATCTTATGCAAAGAACAAACGTAATAAAAAAGATAGCATTTATCGCACTCATTTGTTTTCAACGACTTTTATTATTTCAGACGAGTTAATTAGTAAGCGAATGATATTGAAGAAAATATTATGAAGGATGAGATAGGTCTTAATCAAACGAAACCAAAACTATACAATCTTATGATTTTGAATATATACCTTTAGGTATTTATATGCATATAATAAAAATAAATAAAGCAAAATTTATTTATTTTCAGTATTATATACGTATAATACTATAACTAGACTTATGTGATGCCGAGTGGTTCAAAGGATACCGAGTCCCATGTAACGCAAATATTGCAAGACTAACAGATCTCTTTCTATCCACATTCATCGGTGTATTCATGCTTGTCTGGAATATAATTTTTTATAATAAAAATATTAAATAGTTTGAAGCTATTTCCAAGAATGAGATTAAAAAGAAACACATTTATTCCCAGGTCAAGTGGGTGCCGCACTATTCACTGGATTCATAACAGACGCGTTTGGTCGCAAGGTATTTTTGATCGTCGGCCATTTGGGAATATTCGTGTGCGCTATTTTCGAAGGGCTCAGCCAGTCATATTGGATGCTCGTATTGGGGAAGGCAGTCGAAGGTGTTTTGTGAGTACATTTTAATATGAATATTTTCCATCAAACAGGTCAATGTTGAACTGGATAATTTGCTAGGTAAGCAATTGACTCAACATCAGACCTCCACACAAACAATATATATATATATATATATATATCCTCACGCCTTCCCACAAGGGTCCCCGAAGGGGTAGGCAGAGGTGTATAGGTAATACCCACACACCCACTTTCCGCCAGAGGTATATTAGGTGCCAACGTGACAGATGGCGAGTCCATCGCCGTTACTAAAGCACGACTATACGCCTTTGAATTTCTTCTCAGACGTATGCAGGTTTCCTCTCGATGTTTTCCTTCACCGTAAAGCTCGAGGTGTGACTAATCACTGTACTTAAGTTCAGAAAAACTCATTGGTACAGTCGGGATTCGAACTTGCGACCTTTGCGTCGCAGGCAACTGCTCGAACCACAAACA
>JACCPG010007302.1:0-28421 GCA_016069955.1 Drepana arcuata
CCGAGTGGGGCGCTGCCCCGTTGCGCTCTTAGCCTTGCCCCTTCAGGGTAAGGCTACAAACGGACGGGACCAGGTTCACCGGCCTTGGGGTCTACCCTAGTCGCGCCTGGTCATCACCAACCGCCCACCCTACCTATTCCTTACCTCCTATCCTCCGGTGTTAGTTTGGGCACTGTCCACGGACTAGTGCTCTCTACACCGGAACTGTCAGGGACCCGCTGCACAATAAGATCGGCAGCGGGAATACAAGCTTAGGGCTCACACCATAGGCACACTCACCTCCCTGTCTACACCCGACAGGGAGGGTTCAGTACACACCCCCGGGTCAACCCCCCGGGGATCGGTCTCCTAACGTTAAAGTCACCAGGGGTTTCTTTGCGTGGTTCTTCCCCTGGGCGACCGCGCCCCGAAACACGTTTCCCTCGCCCAACGTCATGTCCATAAGTATGGACCCCCAAGCCTGCGTGGCATTTCTCGCGCGGCTCTTAGAAGCCGTGCCCACCCTCCGACGTCAATTTGACGAAGTCACCCGCGACGTAATCGCGGGTACTTCCACTGCCGACGCAACAGCAGTGCTCGACAAGAGCGCTATCATTGACGTCCCCAATGAGGCCAACAAGGCTCAAGACTCCCCCCTGTCCCCCGACTCTGTCATCGTAGACTCCGAAATGGAGTCACTCCAATCTGAGTCGTCCGAGGGCTCCTCGGACGAATTCACGCCCGTCACGGGCTCCAAGAAGCGTGCCAGACGCGCTAAAAAGAAGGAGGCCTCAACCTCACCTTCCCCCCCGACTAAAGCCTCCAAAACCGTGCCCGTGCCCTCCGCACAGTCCTCCCCGGCAGCCCCCTCCCCGGCACCCCCTTCCCCCGCCCCCATCGCCTCTCCGGAAGCCGAAGCCACTCAGGCTAGCCGGCTCTCCCCCGTCCCGCGACCCACGCGACCCTCCTCGACGAAGGAGCGCTCGTGCCCCCCCGTATTCGTCCACACTAAGTCCAAGTGGACGGAAATTTCCGGTTGGTGCAAAACCAACAAAATTAACTTCACCCGTGCTACGGCCACAGCCGAAGGCATTAAGGTGCACCTCCCGAATTCGACCGAATTCAGAGCCTTCACCAAGCTCCTGCAGGCCAGAAGTGTGGAATACCACACTTATGACCTACCGTAGGACCGTTTACTCCGGGTCGTCATCCGCGGCGTCCCACGCGAAATCGATACCGAGTCGATCAAAGATGATCTGAAGGCTCAGAATGTCGCGGTGAAGGAGGTGCACCGCATGCACCGACAAAATGCCGGAGAGGCATTTAACATGGTTCTCGCCATCTGCGAGAACTCCCCCGACGGCAAAGCCGTCTTTAAGATTAAAACCCTATGCCACCTGTCTGGCATAAGGGTTGAAACCCCCCACAAGGGCGGCCCTATAGGGCAGTGTCACAACTGCCAATTATACGGTCACGCTTCGCGTAATTGTAACGCAAAACCCAGGTGCGTAAAGTGCCTGGGTGATCATGGGACGAGTGATTGCTCGCGCCCTAAGGACCGCACTCTCGCCGAATCGCCCCCTAGCTGCGTGCTATGCCGCCAGGAAGGCCACCCGGCCAATTACAGGGGCTGTCCCAAAGCCCCCAAACCCAGACCGGTCGTGGTCAAGAGGGCAGCGGCCCGCGAATGGCGTAACGCCCCCCCCGCGCAACCCACCCCGCCTCGACCTTTCCCGTGGAGGGCCCTCCCTCCGAGGGACTTCCCACCCCTCCCACAAGCGTCCCCCTCCGTCCCTTCAGCGGCCCCGAGCCAGCATACTCCACCTCTGCTGTCGCTCCCCACCGCCAAACCTCAGCAGCCCCAACCTCAGGCTGCTACACCCCCGCGTAGACCCCAGGTGGTCCGGCCCACTTCCTCTCCTTCCGAAACCTCCGCCAACATGGCATTCCTGGCAGACCTTTTCTCCACCGTCAACCTCACAAGGGTTAACGAGATGGCACGAAGCCTCAGGGCCGTCCGAAAGGACCCTCTGGCCCTTCTCAAGGTGCTCGGCGACTACGCCGATGTATCAGAGTCCCTGGCTACCTTCTCGTCCAACCAATAATGGACTCAAACGTAAACAGCAGAGTCAAACCCCGATCGCTTTCAATTGGCTACTTTAATGCCAATGGCATTCACAGCCAAAAGGAAGAGATCGCTGCGTTCCTTCGCGACAACAATATCGACGTTTTCTTAGTGCAGGAAACCTTCTTGAAACCATCACACCGAGACCCTAGAATTGCAAACTACTGCGTAGTTCGCAATGATAGATCTCGATCCGCCCTCGGCGGTCCTTTGATCTATTACAAGAGGTCCCTGCACTGTATCCCAATCCAACCGCCAACCCTCTCCCACATTGAGACCTCGATCTGTCGATTAGGAATGACCGGCCATCAGCCGATCACGATAGTCTCTGCATACTGTTCCCCTGTTAACTCGACGGCCGATATCAAAGCTGATATCAAAGCTCTCATCAATCTCAGTAGCTCAGTTATTATCGCGGGTGACCTGAATGCCAAGAGCGATGCTTGGAACAGCCACTCACGAAATAACAGAGGACGCCAATTGGAGGACCTCAGCGGGCTCCGCCAATTCGACGTCATTGCGCCTATGCACCCCACCCACTATCCCGAGAATATCAACCACCGACCGGACGTACTAGACATTGCGATCCTCAAGAATGTAAACCTCCGTTTGCACTCGTTGAGGTCGCACGACGAGTTAGATTCCGACCACCGACCTGTGGCCTTAGCGCTCTCCCCCCGACTAGGCCCCCCGGACTCAGGTCAGTCCCCACCTCAGAAAAAGATAACAGACTGGAGAAAACTGGAGGAACTCCTCAAGTCCTCTTCATCTGTTCACTTAGATATTATCCCGCCCCTCATAGAGTCGGCAGCCGACACTCAAAAGGCGGTCGATTCCCTCACAGCTCACGTACAGTCAGCCGTGGACGCCTGTTCACGACAAGTTCCGGTGATGGAAGACCATCGCTGGAAACTTCCCGACGACATGCGTGAACTAGTGACGGAAAAGAACGCCGCCCTCCGAGCGCATAGAGCTCACCCGACTGAAGCGAACCGCACCTTTCTGAGGTCACTCCAGCGCAAGCTGAGATACCGCATGAAAGACCTGCGAGACGCTCGCTGGAACAAGTTCCTAGGGGAACTTGAACCGAGTCACTTGGCCTTTTGGCATCTCCAGCGGAAACTTAAATCAGACAAGATCTCGTCCATGCCTCCACTCACTCGTCCAAATCAAGGGCCCGCCTTTGACGACGACGAGAAGTCCGAGTGCCTGGCCGACAGTCTCGAGGCTCAATGTACGCCCAGCACCTTGCCAGTAGATCAGCGCCACCTCAAGAAGGTGGACGCCGAGGTCGAAAGCAAACTATCCCACCCACCCTCCGAACGCCCAGACCACCCTATCGCCCCAATCACGGTGGACGAAGTCCGGAAAGTGATCAAGGATCTTCACCCCAGGAAAGCCCCAGGTCCCGACGGGATCGCTAACAGAGTTATCAAACTCTTCTCCCCTTATCTCATAGTTTTGCTCACTGCCATCTTCAATGCAGCACTGAGCAACAACTTTTCCCCCCAATCCTGGAAAAGTGCAACGGTTATAGGTATTCCCAAGCCAGGGAAACCCAAGACCGAAGCCTCCAGTTATCGCCCCATCAGTCTCCTCAACGTCCTTGGCAAGATTTACGAGAGACTTATTTACAATAGATTAAAGAGTTTTGCAGACTCTAAGAAAGTCATACCTGACCAACAGTTCGGTTTTCGAACCAAACACTCCTGTGTCCAACAAGTCCACCGTATAGTGGAAGACGTTAGTAGCGGCTTCCAACTCGGTTATACCACGGGTATGCTCCTCTTCGACGTGGCGAAGGCATTTGACAAGGTCTGGCACAACGGCTTAATATACAAGCTGTACCAGTTGGGCGTGCCGGACCGTCTAGTACGCATAGTACGGGACTTTTTGTCTAACCGCTCCTTCCGCTACAGAGTCGAGGGCACACTCTCTTCCCCCCATCCCATACGAGCAGGAGTCCCGCAAGGCTCTGTGCTCTCGCCACTCCTATTCACGCTTTATACCAGCGACATTCCCCTCCATAGACGAGTTAAAAGCGCTCTATTCGCCGATGATACGGCAATCTACTACAAAGGTAGAACTCCCGAGGGAATTCACGACAACCTCCAATCCGCGGTCACAGCTCTGGGGCGGTGGTTCCGGAAATGGAGAATTGAAGTGAACCCCACCAAAAGCGCAGCCATTCTATTCTGGAAAGGCCTCGAACGCCCACGGGTAGCCCCCATCACCCTCTTCGGCAAACCCATTCCATGGGAAGAAAAAGCCAAATACCTGGGTGTGATCCTCGATCAACGCCTTTCTTTCCGTCACCACGTAAAGGCGGTACGCGCGCGAGCCGCCTTCGCGCTCGGTAGGCTTCACAGCATGTTGAATGCACGAAGTAAACTCTCATTGAAATCCAAGGTGAGGATTTACACGACGTGCATTCGACCAATCATGACATATGCGGGTGTAGTGTTCGCACACACTAGCAAGTCAACACTCAACCCCCTGCAAGTGCTCCAAAGCCGGTTTCTTCGGAGAGCCACAGGTGCCCCGTGGTACATGCGTAATAGTCAACTCCACGTTGACCTCAAAGTCCCAACTATAAAACAGTTTTTGAAAAAACTGTCCAAACGTCATTTCGATTCTGCCGTAAACCACCCCAACCCCCTCGTCGTATCGGCCGCCCGATACACTCCTTCCCTTATCTCGAAGATAAGGCGTCCAAAACATGCCGTCATCGAACCGGATGACGACATAACGGTCCTCCAGGACGCCCGACAAAAACATACCAACACTACACAAAACCGACCACTGTTCCGTCCTCGCCAGCGAGGCTCGACGCGAATAAGCCGTAATGTTCCCCCCCGACCCCCGCCGCAAACGCCGGCCCGCGCCGAGCCAGACGCGCAAATCCCGCCCCCAAACAATATTTAAATAAAATTACCAGTCCAGCCCAGCTCCCTTGCTCGCGATCCAGCAACGCCCTAAGCCGAGGTTCGTATCCCACAGGGGGTGCCCTTAGCTGTGTTGCTTAGAAATAAAGTGCCTGGCTGGAGGCCTAGGTCTCGCCATTGACCGGTTAAGTAGCAAAAGTTCCCGGAACTGACGCTACGAGAGACAATACAAAAAAAAAAAAAAAAAAAAAATAGTCACAGTACGAGCTTTGTCATAACGGAAAACATCGAGATGCGTATGTATATTCACGCTTGAGAAACTGCGATGAACTCGCCATCTGTCATGTTGTTTATTAAGCGTGTAGGTACTTCCTACTCACTTGTCTTTTCCTCTATATGTATATTTTACGGCGGCGATGAACTCGCCATCTGTCACGTTGGCAGCTAATATACCTCTGACGGAAAGTGGGTGTGTGGGTATTACCTATACACCTCTGCGTACCCCTTCGGGGACCCTCGGGAAGGCGTGAGGATATAAATCGATTTTTTTATACAACAAGAGTGGCAAACAAGCATACGGCCCACCTGATGGGAAACGGTTACCGCAGCCTATTTACGCTCACGATACCGAAGTATCACTTGCGCGTTGCCACTCTGTGTTCGGAGAGTTATACTGTATTGGCAGCATAATGGGTTTAATCCCTTTGCTTCCAACACAATGTAACAATCCTCCCCTCTCCCCAAGGAGCTCATTACTGGAAACCTTATTCACCGCGTAAGAACACAACACAAAAAAATGGGTTATGTGGCTACGGACTTCTATAAGGTGGAGGTCCTGCCCCAGTCCCCCAGCTCCAAATTCGAACGGGAAACCCGTTATGTCCTGCCTCTCTTAATGCTTCCACGATGTTTTCCTTTACGGTAAGCCCTGCTGTGTGTGCGACCCCGATTTGCACGTGACCTTCTAAACCACTCGGCATTTGTATACAAGCGGCATACATAATTATATAGAAACGGGAATGAAAAATACCATTAACTGTCGATTTGTTCATTTCTTTGTAAAGCAGAAATAGCACGCAAACATATGTCGACCTGCTTCATTCATGTGTAGTAGTATGAGAAGAACATTATTATTTTGTCTGCACAGCTAAACAATAAGCGCTCTTATACTCTTCACTCAAAAGTCCAGAATAGAATGAAATACTCCGAAATATATATAGCCACACTGTGCCTCACAGTAACCCCGCGTCAAATTTGAAATTACTTAATGTTTTGATTACAAATTCAAACAAATTTTATATATAATCCAGTTGCCAAATAGTCTATGCCTTTAAAATTTTATCCAATTATATTATGTCGTGTATAGGCAACAACGCATAAACGTTCGCATTTATAATATTGGTAAAATTGGGCTCGTTTTTTCTTCGGCTTGACTGCTCACTTGGGCTTCAGTAATCGTCTATTCTTCCTGCACGTGAATAAATGATGTCGGAAATAAAACATCTAAAGGTTTAAGTGGCCGAGCCGTTTGGTTGCCCGCTTGAATTATTGAAAACTATTGCGGCTTTCTTATGAATAATGCATGTCTGGCCCACCAAACCTTGACAGAATTTAATCAGCCTTAAAATGCCTTTAAAATCTGGAATCTCGATGGCGACTTCAATAGAATTTTAATAGTGGCTATAATTACCATAGTATTTTCATTTTCGAGCTGAGTTCACTCTCAGGTGAATTTATATAATAAAAGGCTACAGTAAGCTTCTCTGAAAGCATCTCAGGAACTGCTTACTATTCCGTTTTGTAGCATTAGCTAGTTCATTTCTTAAGAAAGGTCATGGATAAACATGTAACACCTCGCTACCCAAATGCGAGGATATTTAAATTGCATTTTAGTGTGAGCGAGTGTAGCCGCGAGGCTCACCCAATCCTACTAGTATCATAAATACGACAGTTTGTGAGACAGATCTATGTTCCACGAAGCTGTTAGAGGGTTATAGATCAAATTTGGCACAAAAATAATTAGAACGGGAACGTCAAAACATCTGGTCCCCGGAGGGGTTAGCAGAGGTGCATAGGTACCGGTATAGAGGGTAGTACCCACACACCCACTTTCCACCAGAGATCTATTTTAGGTGCCAACGTGACAGATGGCGAGTCCATGGCCGCTATTCAAGCATGACTATACATACGCCTTTGAATTGCTTCACAGACGTTATCAGGTTTCCTCTAGATGTTTTCCTTCACCGTAAAGCTCGTGGTGTGATTAATCACTGTACTTAAGTTCAGATAAACTCATTAGTACAGTTGGGATACGAGCTTGCGATTTTAATGTCGCAGGCAACTACTCGAACCACTTAGCAGAGGAATGGATGTGACGAAATAAGGTTTACGATTATTGACACTAAGCTCCTAAAAATTTGTATCATAATATTTAATTGAAATTGTTTAATCCACACAAGCTTAGATAACATCATAAAGGGCTTATCTGGTTAAATAAGGGAAGCAAACAGCGACCGGAAACGTGTGAGTTCAGCTCAGCACAGGATTATGAACCTTATCGATTCACTTGAATCATTGCAACATTTGTTCACGGAATTGAATTGCAATCTGACGATGACCGCGCTTATTCTCTTAAATCTCATCTGCCATGAAACGAACTTATAAAAAAAGTAATATCTCTTCTTCCTGCTTTCTCACAACGGTGCCCGAAGGGGTAGGCAGAGGTGGCCGGAGATATAGTTTAGGTACCATCGAAACAATTGGCGAGTCCATCGCCGTTACTCAGGCACGACTACATACACTACTTTGAATTTTTTCTCAAACGTATGCATTTTTCTTCTTGATGTTATCCTTCATCGTAAATCTAATAACTCTAGTTCAGTAAAACTCGAACTTGCATCTTTGTGTAAAAACCATATAGGCCTGTATGTAGTACAGGCATTTGTGTTTTTTTACTTCCCACTTCAAAAAAAAAGGGGCTGCGCCTAAACGCTGGCAAGACCAAGGTTCTGTATTCGAAAGAGATGAACAAGTGACCGAGTGTGCTATATCGGTAAATGGGCAAATTCTAGGGCAAGTGAATGAATTTGTATATCTAGGAAGTATGTTCACACGAGATGGAAAGTATGAAAATGATTTTGAAAGAAGGATAAGTGCCGGAAATAAGGTGAATGGAGCCATGTCGGCGTTGATGGGCAGTAAAAGTCTGAGCAAGAATGCTCGAGTTGCTGTCCACAACGCGTTATTGGTACCTACCTTATTGTATGGCAGCGAATCCTGGGTATGTCAGAGGAAGTATGAAAATAGCTTGAATGCAGTCGAGATGCGATCTCTTCGAAAAATGTGCGGCGTAACGATATTAGATCGAATCCGCAATGAAGAGATTCGCAAATCAACTGGCGTGAATGACGGCGTGATTGTAAAGATGAAGAAAGGCATGTTACGTTGGTTTGGACACAGAGAAAGGATGAGTGAAGAAAGATTGACGAAACAGATATACAAAGCAAAAGTGTGAGCAAGAAGAGGCAGAGGAAGGCCACGTTCCAACTACCTGGATCAAATAGATCGGACTCAAGGACGGGAACGTTAAGAGTACTCGAAACCGACGAGCAGTTCTCTCTGGACCTTACCTAACGGGGCAGAGGCCTTCCCCGTTAGGGTCTTGGCGTGATGATATGTATGTATGTATGTATGTACTTCCCACTCTCTAATACAGGCTATATTAAACAAAGTCCCCAGTGAGGGACTCGGCATGATGATGTGTATTAAGTAAATAGCACACGAGCTACAATAGCAAGTGACGTAATAAGCAGTATATGTTGAAAGGGATCGCTTTGCTCAGTACTTTTAAAGTAGCTTTGGAAACTCCGACTTTGAATCAGAAATCCTTTTGTGAGCTCCTTACAAAGATTAGAATAGTTGATATTAACACAGAAATGTTGAATCGAAAAAACTTAGTGTCTTTAAAAACTCTTTACGCCTTAAGAAGCTTAGGTTTGGGAACTTTGAAGGATATGGGATAGAATATAAAGGTTAAGGATTTTCGGGTGCTTAGAAGTAAATGTGTTATAGAATATAGTGTCATCTAGATTTCTTATAATATACATACTAAGAGAAAAAATCCAATTTGATTTTTGATTCCACTTGACTTGCAAATGGAAGGAATTCTATCAGAGCCGCCGACAAGAGCCCAGCCGTTAAATTTATGATGACTGAAAGCGAATAATTTCGTTTCGTTCGAAATTATTCTTTATTCCTATTTTTTTATATAAATCCAATGAAGATAATGGGTCTTTATCTATTTAATTGGAAATTCTATAACCAACATTTTCAGATTTAATTATCTGCGAATTGGCACGCAATGCCAACTTCAAATAAATTTTATTCAAAAGCCGTGCTATTTGAATTTCAAATTCAGTCATTTGTTTTTAGATATATTCTTTTAATGATGGTAGTTTTTGGCACCATTGACAAACTGAAGATTGGAATACTTTTCTAATTAAAAACAATACCGATAGGTACTGCTTGCATAAACAAGGTCTATTATCGGTTCAATGGTAAAAAAAAAATTGAGTCGAAGAATGAGCCTCAAGGTCGACTGCTAAGTACTAGCTAGGTGGCGACTATAAAATAAAATTTTCATGCAAATCTCCAATTTCATAAGTTCTATACTATAAACAAGTCAAGTGAACCGAAACATTAGATCTTGTTACAACATTTGCAAAGTACATTAGAAATTTTGTTTATAGTAGTTGGATATTACGCTGTGGAAGTACTGAAAAAGACCTCCCAACGAAGATTTCCCCTGTGGGGAGTTAATGTTTGCAACAAGTTACATTATCAGGTCCAAGACGGAATGTGAAAATTCTTAAGGCTCTTTTTGCTTTAAAAGGCATTTGAAGTTAAGCTTACTTCAAATGCTTTTAAGACAAAAATATCCTTTTTGATGTATTTTTTTATATCATTATTTACAACAATTGAAGATTGGTATTAAGAGGCAGAGGAAGTCCTCGTTTCAACTATTTAGATAAATCGATCGGAAACTTAAGGACAAGTACTGATAAAATCGAACGGAAACTTAAGGACGAGTACTGAAATCCAGCGTGTATGAAGAGACTGATGAATAGAGCGAAATAAGTGTGTAAGTCTAAAGAGAATCGTAACTCTTTGTCTATCCAGTGAGGGACTCGGCGTGACTTGCATTATGTATTTATGTACTTCTTCTTTGCTATATACAAATATACGTTTTTTTAATTAATATTTTGGCATACTTTTACATACATTAATTTTTTATTTATTTATTTATACATAATTAGTACGGCTAAAAAACCAATTACACTAATTAGTAATTATAAGAACCTCATTCATACACTCATCTCACAATATTCCATACATGCCGCAATGAAATGCCTTCCATCCGTCCACAAACACGTCACAGTCAGGACTGGACTCCAAGAGGGCATTGAGTGCAGTGAGAGTGCGAGGTACAGGGGAGTGTGCACGTGATACTGTGCGATGTGTGCCCACTGCGAACAGTCTGTGGCTCCTGGCGCGTGTGTATTTATCAGGCACAAAAAGCCTTGATAACTCACTGTGTATCTCTGGAGCATCTGATTTTCCATGTAGTATCTTACACATGGTTATTATTTGGTCATATTTCCTTCTTACCTCTAGAGCATTATATCCTAAAGAGCCTAGAAGGAAACTAGTAGGATACATGAAGGGATATAAGCCATAGATCCGTTTGTACAAATGTCTTAAATCATACATATAATCACGCCTCTTTCCCGTAGGGGTAGGCAGAGACCACTTCTTTCCACTTGCTACGATCCTTACATACTAGTTGCGCTTCGTCCACTTTGATTATTCCCTTCATACATGCTCTTCGGCTTAGGGTGCTCTTGTGGCAGAATACATGTATATATGGAACTGATTAGAAAAACACGATTTATATTTCATTTTACCGTCTTTCTGTCCGTTTGATCAGCGTGATCTCCAAAATGGCAAGAACAATATTGACGGAACTTTCATTGGCAGACAGCACATTTTACACGGAAATACTAGGATTTGTACCTTACCACTTATACAAATATGTATAAAGGAAGGATTGGTTTGACTTTTTGTTTATATTTCAGGTGACTACTCGAAATACTCGGTCACAACGGGCTTTAAAAGAACATTTTGCATTAAGATGTCCGTTTATTGGCGAAACCTAAACTATATATCATAATGCTACCACCCAAAGGTCCCCTCCCTTCAGCAATCAGATGTAGCACCGGTGAAACCACGCAACTTTACTAATAGAATAGTTTTGTACGAAACCCTACTAGCCTTGTAATAAAAGGAGCAAAGTAAAACCAAATTGTTGGCTCATCTATGGAACGCGATGTTAACTTTAGTATTCCGCACACGTACCCATCAGTCTGCAAGACTTTCACTGAAACACGAGATGAAATATAAATTCTTATTACTCTACTAACGTTACTTACTTATTTTGGAAATTCTGTTTAGGGACGGGCATTAGTAAGGCTCGCAAACAAATAGATATACATATGTATACACAAGATAATATTGCAACGAAAGAAAAATGACTTAAAAATATTTTATTAAAAAAAATGCGCATGTCGATGTGAGAGTTCGACTAAATTGAATAGACCATTATAATCCCCAGATGGTGCTGGAGAAGGATGGAGAAAATCAACTAGACGGCAATGGTAAGCTACGAAGACGACAAAAAAGTCGAATAATCAAGAGTACTGGCAGTCGATAATATAAGGGCAAAGATGATAGGCCACCTTATGCGACATGTTAGCTTCTTTAAGACTAAGAAGGAAATATAGAAGGGAGGAGCGGAAAAAGAAGACCAAGATTAACATACATAAGTCTGATCAAAGTAAAAGTGACTCTCATGACGTATAGAATGAAGCAAATGGATGCATCAGAGACGTCGAAAAGAGCCCAGTCATTCATGAGGGTAGGCAGGTTTACCAATGTTTCAAATATATCGATGGAAGCATACGACGTTTGAATAGTCGATAAAGAAGCCTTGTATTTGCGCAGCGCTAAGTCGGTGGGAATTCCATAAGTACGCACGAAGCTTTTCTTTAAGCTTGTTAGTTAAGGTCACATTCGACGGATTAGATTCACCTTCAGTGTAGCTTGTTTGGGAATTTTTCGAAATATTTCAGGAGAAACCATAGGTTTTCAGTGTTTTAATTCTGGTCACTCGTTACACAATATTTCGCTGTGGAGCATAAATAAATATATATGTATGACAGCCAAGTTGTTTGATTAGGCACTTGCAAAATCAAGGTCCTTGGGTGTGCTCTGGTCTGTTCCAATGAGTTTCGCTCTGTTGAAAAATCTGAAGTTCAGTGTTTTTGATTACACTCCGAACTTTTCGTTGAAGGGAAACATCTGAAGAACATCTGCATACGTTTAAGAATAAATCCAAAGAGATTACCTATTCCTCCCCACAAGTGTTTAATCGAAGGATAGATTTAACAACCCCCTTTTTCATCGGAGATGTATCTAGGTGCCAACGTGGCAAATGATTTTATTGCCTTTTCTCTAGCGCGTTCTCTTTATTCTTTCGAGCCAGGAACCCTCGCAGTCTCCAGATCACCCTACAAAAGTTTCATTATAATCGGATAAATGGTATTGGAACGCATAGAGGACAAACATTAAAACATTGATATCTATATAACTCCAAGGTGACTGACTGACATAATGATCTATCAACGCACAGCCCATATCACTGGACGGATCGGGCTGAAATGCATGGTATGTAATTGGCATGCAGGTAGATGTTATGACGTAGGCATCCGGTAAGAAAGGATTTTGATTAATTCTACCCCCAAGGGGATAAAATAGGGGATGAAAGTTTGTATGAAACTTTGTCAATTTAAAACCGATCGGGCTGAGAATTTGCATGCATAAACCTACTATGGTGTAGGCATCCCCTATACACACACATCCATAAAAAATAAAAAATACTGCGCAGTCACTATCCCACGCGGACGAAGTCGCGGGCACAGCAAGTTTACTTATATATATAGTTTATGTATATGTGAATTAGACAAATGAACTCAGCTGAGAACATACACGCCGCGTCGTGAACTGGCCAAACCGCAAACCAAGGCTGTGCATGGCAACAAGAGATTAAGGCATCATATATTAACTGGAATTTAATTGCTTGCGACTGTTTGATATGTTCGGGTCGGATTGCAATGTTAATGTGAGCCATTACCTATATTTATTCATGAATCACCAAGTGGGAGGTATATACTTATTATCCCGCCTCTCGACTTCCTGACGAGGTAGAGAGAGTAGAGCGCTAAATTACAGACTTTTTTCGCTTTATTTGCATGGGAAAGAAAAAGTTTAAAATAATAATTACATAAGGATCCCGAAGGGGTTGGCAAAGGTGTGCAGGTAGTACCCACACACCCACTTTCCGGCAGAGATATATTTTATATGCCAACGTGACAGATGGTGAGTCCATCGCCGTTACTCAAGCACTATTACTCACGTCTTTGAATTTCTTCCCAAACGTATGTAGGTTCTCTATCAATGTTTTATTTCAGCTTAATGGTCGTTTGTGTTGCTAATCACAGTACTCTGATCTGAATATAATCAGAAAATTTATTGATACAGTCGGGATTCGATCTTGCAATCTGTGTGTTACAAACAGGTCGGCTCAAATACCTCCACCACGGCTCTAATATAATAAAAATATTTAAATCAAAATATAAATAATTCAAATTGATTTAGGTCAGATATTGAATGATGCTTCATGGCTACAAAGTCACATCGGCATTCCACCTGTCACACTGGCAGCTAAATATGCGCCTTATACCTCTGTCTACCAACGTGGAAGTCGTGAAGATATATAGACAACAGTCAAATGAAGACCAATTAGTAAGACGTTTTGAAAAAAAAGTTACGTCGCAAACATTACAAACGGAAGCCGGAGATGACTTCTAAATCTAAGGGACGGACCCTTAAGCCTACACTTTTAGCAATTTCGGACTGAATAATTTTTCTACAAATGTGCTCATTCGTCTCCGCTACAAATTGACTCTGACAGAGGTAACATTATTTGTAACATTATAATATAATATATAAAGTAATAATTTGGGTCACTAAGGGTAACAATTTCCAGTTACGATTTTCTTTAATGTTTTAGTTTAGCCCGTAGCTAATAATTTGTGGTTATTTAGTTATGCTTATTATAAATAGAGAGACAGAGAAAGAAAGAGAGAGAGAGAGAGGAAACCTGCATACGTTTGAGAAGAAATTCAAAGACTTGTGTACTTACAGTTTTGCATCTATAGGTCACGTTGACACATAGAATATGTCTCCGTCAAAATATGGGTTTGTTGCTACACACCTCTTAGCCCTTCGGGGACGCTTGTGGGAAGCCGTAAAGGTGGTGTTATAACTTAGCTCCTCGAAAAATGTTCCCATTCTAATGCGTATTTGTCAAATAACTCCACATACTTTGTGGTGGATAAAACAAAATAACAAACTGTCTGATGTGATTATCTGTACTTCCGGAAAGCTATGTCCTTTGAGGTTCTTTGTAAAAATATACATTTCCCGTGCTTATCAGTAAAATGGACTAATCCTAACAGTATTATCGTTCCTCGCAGAAGTTTACCACAGAGTTAAGTATACTGGACTAGTTTAGTTTAACATTCACGTATATTTTTTTAATAGTTACTTTCAACGTAAACTCGTGCTTGAGTAAAGGCGATGGACTTTCTTTTTTTCAGCATGGCATCTAAATATACCTCCGGCCAAAAGAGTGTGACTGACGACGTGTCGACACTGACGACGTGACTCACAAGAGTGTGAGTGACGGGACAGGGACGTGAACACTAACAGTATAAATGCGTATGGTGTTGAGGATGTATCTTCCAGGACATTTGATGAGGCAAAAACAACTGAACAGAATTGGATTACATTTGGCACAGAGATTGTTATTATTCATCCAGAAATTATTACATAGCATATCTTTTATTTCAGAAAAAATCTACCAATGAAATCGTATTTTATGCGGGCGAACCCACAGTGCAAAGCTAGTAAAATACATTTCCAAGGCTAATATTAATAGTATTACTCTTGTAGCCATATCTAGACCTAGATATCTTATGATCTTTTCCTTCTTATCTTCGGAACTTCCGAAGTTGAAGCCGTATTCTCGGGCCGCATTCACACAGTCAATATAAGGTCCAACTTTTCCTGTTATCGACCTCTCAGTGGCCTGTGGTAAGAACTTTACCCCACTTGATTCGTTTTACTATTGTGTCTGCATGTTTATTGGATTTAAAGAAAATATACTTTTATAAAAAAAGAGATTTTTAAAGAGCCGTGGTGGCCGAGTGGTTCGAGCAGTTGCCTGCGACGCAAAGGTCGCAAGTTCGAATACCGACTGTACGAATGAGTTTTTCTGAACTTAAGTACAGTGATTAGTCACACCACGAGCTTTACGGTGAAGGAAAACATCGAGAAGAAACCTGCATACGTCTGAGAAGAAATTCAAAGGCGTATGTATAGTCGTGCTTGAGTAACGGCGATGGACTCGCCATCTGTCACGTTGGCACCTAATATACCTCTGGCGGAAAGTGGGTGTGTGGGTATTACCTATACACCTCTGCCTACCCCTTCGGGGACCCTGTGGGAAGGCGTGAGGATATATTATATTATTATATTTTGATCGCGGTTATCTATACCAATATTGTAAAGAGGAAAGATGTGATGATTTGTAAAGTTTTTTCTAATGTAATTGTTTCAAATGGATAAGCTCAAAAAATATAAAACCGTTTCAATAATTATAGCATACATACATATCATCACGCCGAGTCCCTAACGGTAGGCAGAGAGGGTAGAGCGCCTGTTCTCTTGTACATTCCTCTTTCGCTTCGTCCACATTCATCATTCTGTTCATACTTCATCATTCTGTTCACACATGCCTGCCGATTTCGAGTACTCTTGACGTTCCCGTCCTTGAGTGTCCGATCGATTTGATATAGGTACTTGTAACGTAATTGTGAAATTTATGGAAAGCTATTTTAGTAACTGTAGTCTGTAGTAACAATTATTTTATTTTTTAAATCCTTACATAAATGTCAGCAAAACAAATCATAACGCCTGTGAAACCAAAATGGCGTCATTAAATTAGATAAGTGATTATAAACCACATAGTTTAACGAAACGCTTCACAGTATACTTAATGCTAAAATACATAATAACTAGGAGAAGTATTAAGTCTAAATATATCTTCTGGTACCAGGGCACCATAAGCGCATCAGAGCGGAGGTACGTAGCGCCGCGCGTTCGGATCACGTGTTCTACCCAATGCACGAGCTCTGCGCCAGGAGAGATCGGGCGGTCGTGGTACACCTGTGACCATTCTTTTGCCTTTTCGGAGTAACTAGAAAATATATAATAAAGGAGTTATGAATACTAGAACATGCGTACATACTAGAACTATTACGCCATTGACAGTTCTCAATACTTTCCGGAAATATTAAATATTGATGGGTATTACCTATACACCACTACCTTTGTGGGGAGGCGTGAGGATATATATTGCCAATTCTACCCATTGAAATGACCGCTCGAGCGAATTGTCTTCACTGTTGCTGTTTTTAGGTGTTCGTGCACTTTCGTTTACTTGCATATAGAAATTCTGTTGTGAGAACCTAGTGTTTAGTCAAACTTAATATAAGTTTAAAAACACTAACAACCAAAACATTATTAACTCTGTATATTTTAATAAATAAATAATAAAAAAATATATAAATATACACTTCTCATCAGAAAAATCGAAACACATGCAAGCTTATGTTTTGTGATTATTATCACTAAAATGTGTATATTTTGGAATACATATATGTCAAATTCGTTTAATAGTAGAAGAATATGAGGTATTATATATTCTTACAAAGATAAACTTGCAATATATATGACATGATCATTATAAAATAATAAAAGTATCTCTACGCCTTTCCGCCACTATTCAACTACGCCAATGTTAACGTATACATAATATTTAGTGATAAGCTAGAAAAATGAATAACCTGGGATTCGTCAGTACATCACTGATGGCGACTTTCAAATCTTCAGCCATTGTATATGAAAGGTCTACTCTCCTCCCAATACCTCTTCTGACAGCTCCTTCTATGTTCAAAAATTGATCAACAAACACGGGCATCCCTATTATTGGCACACCGAAGTGAACTGCTTCTGTCATCGAAAGTAGACCCATGTGGGTTATGAACAGGATGCAGTTGGGATGAGCTGAAAATGGCGCCTTTATTTGAATAAAGAACAGTCGAAGTAAAGCAAAAACCAGACGTGGATTTAGCAGCAGGTGGCTCAGTAGCGTCAGACTTTAAAGGCGACATATTTGAGGCCATATGTCTGACATAATTTAAAAGTTTTTTTTTTATTCATTGAAAACGTTAATATTCTAGCCAGTAAGGAGGTAATGTGAATAGCGCAGTGGGTCAATAATAACAGCTTCAAAGGCTAGTAGTCGATCATCCTACCTACGAAAATAAAGGTTCCATAAGGTTTTGCAACTCTTTTCAATGGTATTGACGTATACGTTTTATAGCCATCTTGTCATCATTTGTCGCCATCTGTCACGTTGGCACCTAAAATATATCTCTGGCGGAAAGTGGGTGTGTGGGTACTACCCATACCCTTCTATCTAGCCCTTCGGGGACCATTGTGGCAAGGCGTGAGGATATATTATATTAATAAAAGAGCCCTTAAAAATCTGATTGGATTTGTTTGACTCTGTCTTGAGATATATCCTTCCTCTTAAGATAATATAATATCAGTACAGAATATTATCCTTATGAGTTGTTCTTACCCAATATGCTTTGTTGCGGCGCCCACTGCAGCACGTGGACATTCTTAGGTGCATCCGGCATTGGCTCCTCGTACTTCCACAGGACTGTTTGATTCAGTTCTGCGAACACTTTCAAGATGCCACGCTTCATGGACTCTGGCATATCCTTACTCTTCACATTACTACCTAAGCTGAAGTATATGACACCGTTCGTAGCACTATCCATGATGTCTAGAATATACTGAAGAAAGCAGTTCAAATAAGGTTAAATCTTTCACTCCCAAGTGCATTTATTTTGAAGAGTGCTTACTGCATTTTACGGGAAATATATTACATAATGAATATTGTAGCCGTGGTGGCTTAGTGGTTCGAGTAGTTGCCTGCGACACAAAGATCGCAAGTCGAATCCCGACTGTACCAATGAGTTTTTCTAAACTTCTTCTTCTGAATCCTCTCGATGTAAAGCTTGTGGTGTGACTAATCATGCCTCTTTACTTTAAAGTGGATGAAGCGAAAGAAGAGAAGTGGAGCGAAAGACATCTGTAAGTCTAAAGAGAACTCCACACACTACTCTCATAGGGAATATCAATGGCGATATTTATGTTTACTTCAGAAAAACCCATTGGTACCAGCAGGATTTGTACCTGCAACCCTGGCAAAGCAGGCGACGACTTAAACCACCCCACCACCAGGGTTCGATGTATCAAATCAAGCATTCATATTACTGTCTGTTAAATAGACGCACTTACTTTAGGTAGTGGTTCAACATTTCTGTTGATGAAGTACCCTCCCACTGGTTTATAATTAGCAGGTAATTTAATCGGCTGGCCTAATGATGGGTCAGAACTCCCCAGGATTAGGGAGGCGTTGTACCTCACTTGGTCATACGGAGGCACTTCTCTTCCCCTTTTAGCTATAAAGGGAGCTATTAAATCATGATATGCTGTTTTGTCGTATCGAGAAGATATACTGAAAAGTACATATAGACATACATACCTTGATATAGGTATATCCACAAATTGACGTAGCCCCAAACTAAGCAAAACTTGTACTATGGTAACTACGCAATGATATAAATACTTATATTGCTATCCATATCTAGATTTCATAAATACATAGGAAATACAAGACTAAGGTACAAAAACTCGTGTTCATCAAACAAATATCAGCCATCGGCGGGAATGGAACCCGCTACCTCAAGCTTCGCAGTCTCTGACCACTAGACGGCCGTCTAAACTTAACTTTAAACTCTTAATTTCACGGGCATTTTAATAAATTTATGAACGTGGATAGAAGACCTGATAGTCTAAAGACTACCCCGGAGAACAAGAGAGAGTTCCAACGAATATTTCCATTCTTAATTGGAATTGGACGACTGGTATATTAGCTGCATTATAAAGAAAATCGGAGCTAAATGGTACAGCTTCTAGGTGTTGTTTTCCAGCGGTGAGTAAGGCTTCCAGATGAACTCCACAAGGAATACTGTGCGCCCATAGACTAAAGTTTTCAATATCTGTTCAATGTAAGAAAATATCTACCCAGAACCGGCTTCGGTTAGCAGCCTTATTACGTTATTATGATTCGAAACTCTATTAGTAAAAACTATTCTACATTTAAATTGAACCTCGTCGATTCTTATAATATTTTTATGGCAAAAAAAACTCACTGGTTAAGACAAAAATGTTCATATATCTGACGCCAAAGTTCATGGGCACGTTGAAGTAGATTGAATGGGGGTAGTTCAAACGAATTGACTGTAGTTGTATACGCTGGATTGGCATGCTCGTCCACCATGTTAGTAAGTAACCAGAACGGATCCACGGGAGCCAGCCAAATGAGTGGACAGTCGTATACTACGGAAAACCTGAAAAATACACATTGAAGTGTACTGCTTGTCTTTGTCCAAAGAAAAGTAATACAATAGGGACCATGATTCTTGTCGGCGCCTCTGATGCATATTATATATTATTATTATTACAAGAATACTATGAATTTAAATAAATTCATAGTAGTAAAAGCCGTGGTGGCCGAGTGGTGCGAGCAGTTGCCTGCGACGCAAAGGTCGCAAGTTCGAATCCCGACTGTACCAATGAGTTTTTCTGAACTTAAGTACAGTGATTAGTCACACCACGAGCTTTACGGTGAAGGAAAACATCGAGAGGAAACCTGCATACGTCTGAGAAGAAATTCAAAGGCGTATGTATAGTCGTGCTTGAGTAACGGCGATGGACTCGCCATCTGTCACGTTGGCACCTAATATACCTCTGGCGGAAAGTGGGTGTGTGGGTATTACCTATACACCTCTGCCTACCCTTTCGGGGACCCTTGTGGGAAGGCGTGAGGATATTATTATTATTATAAATAAATTTTACATTGATTAAAACAAAAAGAAAGAATTAGTGAAGTTTGACCAAAAAGATTTGCGATGCGAAATTGTCTGGACTAAGAGGCAGAAGATCACGGTCCAAATAATAAGATCAAATACTTCAATGATGGGAACGTCAAAAGTACTCCGATATTTCATAACTCACCCTGATAGAAGTTCGCTTAGCGTCCATTCTGTTATGAGAACATCAAATTCTTGACTCGTGTCATTTAGGAAAGTCTGTACGTTTTCAAGCATTACCATTTTTCTACTCAAATCACTTGTAGCTTTCATTATGAAGCTGAGTGAGTTTTCGTGGTAATCTTTATTCAAAAAATTTTCGAAGCTAAAACCTGAATCATGAAAGAGATGTTACCTAAGACAAAAGACTTCATAGAATTGCCATAATATTACCAAATAAGAGATACACAATATGATAAACACCAAACAATGAGTACCACATTGACGCTTAAATTGTAACAACAATAAATTATGGTTTGTGTCAAATCAAATCGAAAAATTTAATAGCAAGAATGTATTGAGAAATATGTGACTACAGAAATTAATTCCATTAATACTATAGATGCGGAACATTGTTTCTCATTGACGCAAAAACTACTAAACAGAATTGGATAAAATTTTGTACAGAAATATACACATAGGATATAATTTATCAAGAAAAATCTACCATTGAAGCTTTACACGACTGAAACCGCGAGGTACAACTGGTTTAATAAATAAAGAGATGAATGAACTCACCATATTTCAACTCGGGCGAGCTAATGTCGATTTGATGAAGGTTTGCAGGAGGCTTTTCTCGTGGAAAAGGTGTAAAATAGGTTACCTAAAGGAACGTCAAGATAATTCTTAAGTCTCTTATAACTATACTCATAATTATGTTTCTATATTCAAAATAAAAGGTTGTAATTTTAATTCAATTAAATCATACAATATAGGTAAATAATTCATAGGGTTACTTTCTGCTACCTGTATAAAAAATATATTCCTGGCGCTCTATTCTCTCTGCCTTCCCCGTAAGGGACTCGGCGTGATGATACGTATGTCTTTATATATATAAAAATGTTTTACTCCTTACTGAACTTGATCATTTTGATATAGAAAACACTACATAGCGCAATAAACAAATGCTTTAGATTTTTTATACCACCAGGGTATCAAACTTGCGGCCCACCTGATGGTAAGCAGTTACCGCTGTATATAGACGCTTGCACCACCAGAGGTATAGCTCGAGTGCTGCCAACCTACAGGAATCTTTGTGGAAAGCGAACTTAAACATTGGAAAAACATTTTATATACTTTTCATACATACATATCATCACGCCGAGTCCCTCGCGGGAGAGGCAGGGAGAGTGGAGCTCCAGTTTACAGCACCCTTTCTCGTCACTGACATTCATCGATCTCTTAATTCATGCTCGCCGGTTTCGAGTACTATGTTTATATGTACCTCGTGTTCCGCCTCCAGCAATAGCCTGACCAGTCCATCGCCCAAGTTAATGTGGCTCCGGCCAGGTAAGTGGAACATTACCAAAATTTTATAAGCATCGCTCATAGACAATAATAATAAGAAATATAGAAACCCCGAATAACTCATTTTGAATGCGGGTGCCTCGTGATAAGTTAAGTTTATAAGTGCCAAGTATAAGTATATCTACGACATAACTTATTCGTATTTAATTCACTACACTAGCTGTGCCTGTCGGTTTCGCCCGCGTAAAATTTAATATCATATGCAGATTTCTGTGTCTGATATTTCCTATCAATCCAGCAAATAATATATCTCTGTGCCAAATTTCGTTCAATTTCGTTCAGCAGTTTTTTTGCTAAATAGGAACAAACATAATGACGAATAGTCGCATTTATAATGTTAGTAGGAAATAAATGACGTCAGGTGCGACCGATTCGCGGTTCCGTTCATTATTCAGAATATATTTTTTATTATTACTAGAATTCTTCAAGCCTTCTAAGAAGGGATCGAATAGACAGCGATACAACAAAACCTATCTCGCAGATGATTTAGGTGGAAATATCTCATTATTATTATTACTTGAAGTATATATATATTTTTAGAGCTCTGGTGCTCAAACTTTTCAGCCTAACCCTTTAATTTATATATATGCTGTGCTTAAACGCCGTGTGGCATTTTGATTCCAAGTGTTTTGAATTCCAAATCCATTTCTTACTCAAAGTCTATCCATCTCTTACTCGAAGAAAATCAAAGACGTATGTGAATGATTAAGGGCGACGGACACATCCGTCACGTTAGCAACTAATTATTTCTCCGGCGAAAAGGGTGAGTTACAACAGATCTCTGCCTTGGGGGAGCCTTGTGGGAAGGCGTGAAGGTACAGTTGGAATAGCCTTACCTAAGTGAGATATTTAAGGGTTCCAGTAAGAACTTGTTGGTACGTAACCCTAAAATACTAGTTTGTGGCTGACAAATTGTATGTGAATCAATCACAAGTTGTCAACGTGTTGCCGAAAATACCGTCGAGCAACTTTTGTGTCGGCATTTGCGGGCAAAATTTTAGACCCCCTCTCCACCGGAGATACATTTTTAAGGGGCCAATGTTGACAGTTGACGAGTTCATGTTGGTTTCTTCTCGATGTGTTCCTTCAAATTACCATACAGACAGGAGCATACATAACGCAACCAGGACTATTACATTATACTTGTATTAACCCTAGAATATCCAAATTCAAACTAGCTAGCTCAAGTTCGCTGGCAGGAACAACTTGATCAGACGTCCTGAACAACCAACTTGTTCACAGTAAACAATTGCGCATCAAATAGAAGTTGCCTTATAGATAATGTGATTGAGGTCGTATGTTTTCAGACACTAGAAAGACCATTTAAATGTTAATCAACTCTACACCCACATAATAAATGTGAATAGACATGTAGCAATTAATATACGAAACTGATAACTCTCTGTCTCTTCCACACTCTTGAATAATGATGGCTAAACCGACTTCGATGTCTGCTCTAGCTCAAATACATTCTAATGCCAGCTAAAATCTCATACATATCATCACGCCAAGTCCCTAACGGGGTAGGCAGAGAGTATAGAGCACCAGTTCTCTCTAGACTTACATACCTCTTTCGCTTCGTCCACACCATCAGTCTCTTCATACATGCTCGTTGGTTTCGAGTACTCTTAACGTTCCCGTCCTTAAGAGTCCGATCGATTTGATCTAGGTAGTTGGAACGTGGCCTTCCTCTGCCTCTTCTTGCACACACTTTAACTTAAAATCTCACTATACCAATATATGAGCATTTTCATTAGCAACAGAGTTAGGTTCATTCCTTTCAGTTCCCAACAAGCGCATCCCATTTCCAACGGAAAAGAAAATATTTTTTGTTCAACCTAATTAACATCCTTGAAAATATACCTACATATATACATGGGGTTTTCTTTCATATCAAATAAATATATATTTATACTAGTATATTCATATTAATATCACGAATTCCTCAGTAGGTGTGTGCAGATAGAGTATGAGCGCCAGTTCGTCAGTTAGATTACTCTTTAAGACCAATTCTTCTCCCTGGATATGACCAAACCGAACCGTGCACCTTTTTCGACGTTTTCTATGTACCAATATATGTCAAATTAGCCCGGGATTCAAGGTACGTAGCCAGGAGCTCGGACTGAGGTCATGTAGATCCAATACTAACGGCCTCTTTGAATGGTATATTAATATTAGGGCTATTTATGTATATTCACATAAGTAACACCTCCTCTTTATACCAGAGACATATTCAGATGCTAATGTGGTATATAGATAGCGTGTTTATGGCCGTTTCTCCAGAACGGCTTATATACTCATACATTTATACGCCTCTGAACACCTGCTTCTTTTTCGACGTTTTATAAGTGCCCACCTGGGCCTATGTGAAATAAAAAGATTTTGATTTTGATTTTGCTCAAATGAAAGCAGATGTGATAAGTCACTGTGCTTAAGGTCAGAAAATTACTTATCAGTACACACTTGGAGCTCAAACTTGATAACTTTACGTCGAGAGTCCTCGAAGCTTTCGGCTACCTTGTTTTTTTAGCGTTCCGTTCAAGAACTGTCCGTTGTCTGTCAAAAAACGACTTTATTCACGTACACTATTACCAGTGTTTAGCAGACGGTCGTCTGGTCCAGTAACACGTACACATTATCGACAGTGGCAGGGCATGTGGATGCACCCGCTTAAAAACAATTAAACTGAGAACTAACAGGAACGAACCAGTTAGCTACAGTTACGGAATGCATTGTCCCGTGAAATTGCACTGCGCTGGCCTTTGAAAACTTCTAACTACAATATATGGACTCCTGGTTTTTTAAACAGGTTTATTCCAATGGGAATAGGGAACTGGAAAGATGATATTTTCAATACCTAATGGACTTGCTTTATATTCTCGTTTCGATTAAACTTTACATAGTATAAAGTGAAATCGCTTCCGCTGTCTGTTCGCTTAGATCTTTTAAACTATTTCACGGATTTTAATGCAGTTTTTCAACAGTAGGTAGAGTAATTCAAGAGGAAGGATTATGTGTGATAATACATACATAATTATAGTACAGAAAAGCAAAAAGAAATGTAATGTGATTTCGTAAAAACATATTTTTGTGCGCTTAAATCGCAAACTGGCTAAACCGTACGAGATAGACCAAATTAATGTACTACAGAATATTATATCTTAAAAAGATCGATAAAATTTCCGCGAACTTTTGCGAATCCGGGATGGGTTGCTAGTAGTTAATAAAATATTTACACGCATAATACCAGATACGCATAAAAGTGCAGTTAGCCCTGCACATGAGTATACCAAATAAGATGAAGTAATAATTCCAAGACGAAGAAGATATTTTTCTTACGTAATTGCGTTTGCGATCTCGGAGGTTGGAACGAGTGCAGCCTTTGCCCAGCTGTGGGATGTGGAGAGCTTTTAAAACTAAAAAAATGCTTTCAAATCCGTGCTCGTACTGTGTGCTTTCACGTAAGAGTACAAAACAAAGCACAGAGCCAACTGGAGCAGAACCGGCGAGAATTTTAAAATCTCTCGTAATTGCCCGTTTCGTCTAACTAACCTCCACACACTGTTGCCTTCATATCTCCCAATCCGCTTGCAACTTTTGGCTTTAAGCCAAGGCCCACCGCACAGCGAAGATATCTGCTGCTCTTTAAGTGGCCGAGCCGGAAGTAAAATTAAACCTCCCTCGATAAAAGCAAAATCAGGGCAACGTATTCATTTCAACCGCATATGTGAAGTCTGAACGTGTCGTATTTGTTCAGAATCTAAATATGGGGATATTTTGCATTAAAACTCCTGTCGATACATTGTTATAACCCTGTATTCTTTACTTAAACAAAGTGGTATATTATTAGCGAGCTTCGAATTTCAATGTTTACTTTTTTATACCTCAACATTACATACTGTATTACTGTATAAGAATGCTTATACTTTACGTAGCACATAGCACAAAACATTACATAATTTATCTTGTACATTGCGCTACGACCATTTAATAGTGATCGTACCGCAATGTGCATATGATATCGTATTATAATTAATACGATATCATAGATATACCTACATACGATCATTAATATACTAAGTTACTCATCAACTTAAGTTTTCATACGTGGACTTTTTTGTTGTTGTAAAGATGAAAGGACACTAAATTGTTGTAGAATAGGCAGAAGAAGACCATGTCTACCACCCATGACCAACTACCTAGATCAAAGTAATAGGGCAATCAAGGATGGAAACGTCCTAAAAACATGGAAACCGTGTATATTAAGAAACAAGAGAATGTGGATGAATGATAGAACTCTGCCTGCCGGTAGTAGAATATAATGATACCAATACCAACCACTAATCTAACAATATAAAGGATTTCTAAGCAGCTATTACCGATCATCAAGAAGTACATTATCTAATCATCAAATTACACTTGTGTGATGCTATATCTGAAGCCGAATTGAACAATTTACTAATCTTATCTTTGGTTATATCGTATTTTAATTCATTTAGCATACAACTACAGACGATGTGCTTGCCAGTGTACAGATAAAAAGGAAAAATGATACATTTTGTGATTCTTTTAAGTGTTTCGGTATTAGCGAGCGCACAGGACAATATATTTGCCCTCAATATTCTGCATTACAATGATTTCCATGCAAGGTATGCTGGTATTTTGAGCTTTAATTGTATAAGCTATACAGTAGAAAGCTATTTGGTATTGTTCATTCGTTCATTGAGCATTCGGCGTTTTATAAAACCGAAATATAGCAAGACTCCCGAAGCCTACACTCTTCGGAATGGTGGTAACTGTAATCGGCAAGTGCAAGTGTTGACTTACCATTCGTTGGACCGGACCGCATGAGTGTTAGTGTGGGCTAAAAAAAAGTATGACGTTCAATAAGTATTCCCCGTCTGCCTTGTCACTACTAACATCCTTCTAATATTATAAATTCAAAATGTATGATTATCTTTGTTACTCAATCAAGCCAGAATGGCTGCACGGAAATGTATGAAATTCGGCATAGGTAGATTGACACACATGATATTTTATACCAGACAAAACCACCAATAAAAAATAATATAGTAGCTACCCCCGGGGTACCTATGCAGGTGCCCCGGGGGTAGCTAGTATTATTACATAGCAAATTCCTCTAGCAAAGTCTGTTTACGATAAACTGGGAAACTACTTAACAGATTTTCATGCAATAACCAATATACAGTGTAATTTACGAGGTTTAAGAGTATGTATTTGTTAAGGTTTTTTGTTAATTGATTGGAATGAGCTAATGCGAACCTACCAAACAATAAAACATATATGCATAGTAATTATACTCTACTAATCGTGCGAAGCCGGGGTGACTCGCTAGTTTTGATTGAATAATTCATATATAGTTGCATTGTGTAGTGTAAAATCATTGTGTGGTAGTCATAAAACCGGCAAATATTATGTCAGTCTTGAACAGACCTCCATTTACGAATTAATTAATTAAATTAAATTAATTCAGTTACTCTAACAACAAGGTATTAAACATCTAAGTTAGCTACAAACGGGGATGAACCGGTTTGTTTTTGATGGGATTTCCAGATTTGTTGAAACCAGTCCATGGGGGGGTGTGTGCAATCCAACGGAAGCCCCTTGCATCGGTGGCTTCGCGCGATTGACCACGATGGTACGAGAGGCTCTTCAGAGAGAGCCCCAGTCTCTCCTCCTGAACGCAGGAGACAGCTTTCAAGGTACTATCTGGTACAATCTCCTGAGATGGAACGTCACTCAGGAGTTCATGAACATCTTGCCTCATGACGCTCATGTGAGTTTTTATTTTTGTTTGTAACTTTTATTACAAACTAGTTGTCCCGCCCAGCTTCGCTTGGGTGAAAAAATAAAAGCCACGGACCCAGTGGCGCCACCTATACCATTCTCTAATCCACCTGAAGAAACACAGAAAATTTAATTAAAATCGGTCATGCTGTTTACGATTCTATAAAGAACATAACAGATAAACGTTCATTTTTATATGTATAGATGAGGTTTGATTGAATACTGCTAATAATGTAAAAGCCAAAGTGTGTAAGGATAATATGTTTTTCTTTCACGTAAAAACTTCTGAACGGAATAGGATAAAATTTGGACTAGAGATAGATTATTAGCTAGATTAAGTATATGTTTTATTTCAGAGAGAAAAACCATTAATTAAATCAAGTTTTATACTGATAAAGCCACGTGCCACAGCTCGTCTTAATAAAACGTTATAATTTAATTTACTTAGTCACCCACAGTTTGTATATACTCATTCGAACTTCGGTCAGTAATTTTATTAAATAACATGGTGAGACAATCTACATTTACCTGAAAAAATGGCAGTCGTGGAAACGAAGCAGAAGACAGACCTTGATATTTTAATTACATACATATCATCACACCGGGTCCTAACGTGCGTAACTGTACAACAATCATATTTTAATTACATACATATCATCACACCGGGTCCTAACGTGCGTAACTGTACAACAATCATATTTTAATTACATACATATCATCACACCGGGTCCTAACGTGCGTAACTGTACAACAATCATATTTTAATTACATACATATCATCACACCGGGTCCTAACGTGCGTAACTGTACAACAATCATATTTTAATTACATACATATCATCACAC
>JACCPG010007303.1:0-26086 GCA_016069955.1 Drepana arcuata
TCACAGTCTCGCTGTGACCGCAGGGCTATTTCGACTCGCCCTTGTGTGATATTACAATCCTAGTACTAGGTTTCATATTGCACTGTTATTCGATAGCGCTCCAATTTATTAATCAATGTATCTATATCTAAAAAAGCCGTGGTAGCCGAGTGGTTTGAGTAGTGATCGGGCAAAATTTTCCCTACTAATACATAAAATTGGAGTGCCTATTTATAGTATTATTGTCTTGGATAGAGCTAGTATAAAATTAAATTCTAACAAAATTTCTTGATCACCCTTGTGCTTTACCCTGCATACCCTGCACACCCTGCATACCCTGCATGCGTATGCATTACCCTATTAATACATACTTCAGATTACAATCTTATCCACTAACTCAAATTAATTATCTGTTTTATAATACTTTATATAGTTTGATTGAATACTTTATGAGTTTTGCAAAATTATGTCGACATAGGAATGTCCAAACAGCCCATTCATTTAATACCAGACACTTAGTAATGAATGATTATTACGACTAAGTGCTACGTTTGCTTTAAGTAAAGCTATAGACTCTAAATATGTATGGACAATTAAACCAACACTATTTATTAGACAACAAAATTAAAAGTAATTACATAAAAAAAAACAAAAGAGTTTCTTCTCCTGACAGAGTTTCTTTGGACTCTGTTTTACTTCTAAAATTAACAGGGTGCTCTAGAAAATAGGACATTTGCTTAGATAGTGCACAATGATTGGAAACATAAAAAAAGTATGAGGTATTATTATTATTCTAATATGAGGTATTTATTCTTCACTATTAAACGAGATTTGACATATATTCCTAAATATACACATTCATCTGATAATCCTTACAAAACATAAACTTGCCAAGTGTTAGGATTTTTCTGATGAGAAGTAAAGTTAGTGTTGCATCAAAGACGCCGTCAAGAACGAGTAAGTTCGAAGTAAGAAATTTCAAAAGAGTATGTATTACCAAGGATTTCGGCTAAGACAACATTTTCTAGCGAATTTATGAGCTGGTGCTCTACTATCTCTGCCTACCGCTTTGAATATAATTGACTAGGATTAGAAAATCCCCATTGTTTTAAACGTCGACTTACGGTGATTATACTTTTGCATTCTATATACAGCACACAGTTTGAAGTTGCACTCAGTTTCATTAAAGCTAACCATATATTATGTAGTTAGCTTGTTAACTTGGTATAGTTTTTAATAGTTGTTACTTTTGTGTAGTTTTAAATGTATTTTATATTATTTCTTTTAATACAAAGGAGATAATAAAAATAATAAGATACAATTAAATAGTTGTTTTACGACTTTAGACCTTGTCTAGCAGTACTGATTGTCTGGCGATGATAAGCCCACGATCTAAACAACGCCTATTTTTTTTACATTATTTTACAAATACAATTACTTAAGGCTACACGCAACAGCTATTTCATACAAAAATTTTAACTGTATATTAACACACGAGTTATATTACCGGAAATAATTTAATTGCATTGTGAAAATATGCAATGTATCATGTTGGTCCAAAATATATGGTGCTGGACAACAAACGGACCCGTAGCCAACACACATGCTTACTTCGTCACTCTTCACCACACGTCACTACATACACATACTGTACCCACACGTCACGGTTATATGTACTTATTTATTTATAGGATTAAAAAAAAAATCACTTCAGCACCTATTTCTTACTTCCGCTGGAAGAGGGTATTCTTACACCTCTGCCTGCCCTAGAGGAAAAGCTTAAAAGTAAGTAACTGCAAATATTTGTTCTTTTGCAGTCTTATTCTCTCAAACATTCCTAGATTTAAGTTTTAGCAGTTAAAAGTAGCAACTGACGGATTAAAGGACAGATAAATTTGACGTCTATAATATATATCTGTCTCTTTCGCTCTCTTGAATAATGATGGCAAAAGCACGGCAAAGCACAGCCGCCGAATATAAGTCACAATTGGTGTAATAAATAACTCTAGCATTATTCATATAGTCCGGAAATTTATTGCTCCAACTGGTCGATTTAAACTTGCAATTTCAATAATTAATACATTCTCGGCATGTAATAATTTTTCGTCAACTGTACCTTTGTGATTTTTTTATTCTACAATGTTGGCTGCCAAGTACTCGTTCTGTGAAGGAAATCGTCGTAAGGAAACCTACCTATGTTTGCGGTAGAACTCAAAGAGGATGTACAGTCAGGCCTAAAACCGGCAACCAAACTATCTGACTCTGTCAAGTTACTCTTAAATACATCTACGGCAAAGACGGGGTATTGTCTTTGCCTACGCCTTCTGGGCCCTTGTGGCGTTAGCGTAGCAAGCCCAATAATTACATATTTAGTACAACGTGGGATACTCGCTATTAAAATATAAAATTCAACGAAAAAATTCCAAATTTTTCTTCTATAGGTATAAAACAAGCTTTAAGTATTAAACAATCAGGAAACGGATATACGAAAAAATATACATACCATTGATATATCAACGTACACATGAGTCATGTACGGTACATGAACGTGCTATTTCAATGACAATTATGTCCCTTATATACTCGCATAAGGGCCAGATGTATATAACGTGTATATATATATATATAAGGACTAGTTGTCTCGCCCAGCTTCGCTCGGGTGAAAAATACGATGGTGGCGCCACCTATCACTTCCAATTGTGAATCTAAACCATTCTCGTATCCACCTGAAGATACAAAAAAAATCATTAAAATCGGTCCAGCCCCTTAGGAGGAATTCAGTGACATACACACGTACAGAAGATATTATATAAGAAGATTATATAATATCTTCTTCTTGATATATATATAGATTAGTATTATTATTAGTTCAACTTATGCCTAATTAACAAAGGTCCACTGTGTGTTCACGGAATACCTAAAAAGCTTTATGAGTTACGTTACGCCTCAATATATATAATTTACCTGCAAAATACGTATTGTACCATTGATTAAGTTAATTGCATACCTTTATAGCATTCCTGAATACCAAAGTGACAAGTAAAGGGCAACAGTTCGCAGATAAATAACTGCTTGCCCCTTTTCCCATCCGGGCTTTTGTTGAGACGCCGGAATTATAATACTAGCTGTGCCCGCGACTTCGTCCGTGTGGAATTTAACAAAAAAACATTGTTCAGTTTCCAAAATAAAAGTAGTCTAATTTATTCCTTTTAACACTAATAATAACTTATATACTATCTAACAGTGAAAGTCCCGCTAAAATTGGTCCAGCCGTTGAAGAAATTACCCGGAACAAACAGACAGACAGACAGACAAAAATTGTAAAAAAAATTTTTTGGTGTATTTATCGTTTACACATCCATATCCATTTAATAAAAAGCTGTTATTTTAATATTACAAACAGACAATCCAATTTTATTTATTTGTATGTATAGATATGTATGAGTGATTAAAAATGCACACTGTATTTCTTAATTTAAAGAAATATTGATTTCGTACTTATTATACTTAAGCTTGACTACAACGTAGCGCCATTTAATGATTCGAAGTAAATATTATCTGTTCAAAATACAGGTACTATTATAAAATGGGATATTTTTATTCTGTGACATTCTTGCACGAATCACTATTTGCCATTTAGCAAAGGGTATGGGACAAAAAATATTTTATTTTCCGACTAGAATGTCAGACTGATATTCTTGAATTCTTGATACTTTGTTGATAAAGGGCGTGGGAAATCACATAATATTACTAAAAAAGGACATACGACGCCGCCACCCATACTGGGTAGACAAAGAGTACGAGCTCCCTCTAATCATAACAATTATAATTAAGAAAATATAACAATGCCTTGGTAACCGAGAGTTTCTAGTAGTTGCCGGTAACACAAAGATTGCAAGTTCAAATCCCGACTGTACCAATGAGTTTCTAAGCTAACTACAGTGATTAGTTACACCACGAGCTGTTCGGTGAAGGAAAAACATCGAGAAGAAACCTGCATACGTTTGAGACGACATTCTACGGCGTATATACATGCTCTGCCTACTGCCTCTGCCTACCCTTTTGGGGGACCCTTTTGGGAAAGCCTGAATTTATATAGTCGCAAGCAACTGCTACACAGTTTTAAAACTATTGCAAATGTAATTTTATTTATTGCTTAAATCAATTCTTTAATATACATAAAATAAAGTACACAAGGAGATAAATATAATCCCACCGGCACCCTTCTAGAGTAGGCAGAGAGAGTAAAGAGAGCCAGTACTCTCTAAATTTGCTAACATCTTTCGCTTCATCTACATTGATCTGTTTATACAATAATCCTGGTTCAAGTTGAGAACTTGAAGTTTTCTTCTATGATTGGTCGATAAATTTGAAGTAAGTGTTGGGAGGTGGTCTTCCTTCCCTATTTAAAAGTAGGTACATAAAGAATATGATTATGTAACGTACTTCTAATTACTTGTGAAACTTTGTATACATTATTATATTTACTTGGCGCCGACATTATTGATGAGTTAGTCACTGCACCGGAACTTGAAATTCAATTAGCACTTGTACACTATTACGACCGTCGCCACAAACTGACCATGAACGGTGTAACAAAATTCCGCATTCCTTTAATCTATCTTTTCATCTTTTGTGATAGCGGATTTATGCGAGCGATATACAAGAAATCTCCTAATTGGCTTACTCTCATCAATCTCATGATAAGTTTCAAATAATGTACAGTTTTACAAAATAACACATTCTGACTATAAATGCCAATATACCATGCATGAATTAATGAATTAAGGAACGAAAAATAAAAAGTTGATTACCGAAATGCAAGGTAGACATTCTAAATTTAAATCATAGTTTTATCAAGTCAAACTAAGTGAAATAAACGTAAGTATATATTCAAATAGGTATCACAAATGTCGTTTTGTTATATCACATGATACGTACAGGGAAGTAAATTCAAGAGACATAGATTATTTTAGCCCGAGTCTAGGATATCCTTCGTTACGAAAACAACAATTTTATAACCATATAGACTTTGGTACCTGTGCTAGCATTATAGAGTCATAGTCATATTCGTATATATGACTATGACTCTATAATGCGGCCGTCTGGTCTAGTGGTTAGAGCTCCTGACTGCGAAGCTTGAGGTCGCGGGTTCGAATCCCGCTGAGGGCAGATATTTGTGCGATGAATACGAGTATTTGTACCTTAGACTTGGATATCCCTATGTATTTATGTATATAAGTAAATATATCGTTGTCTAGTTACCATAACACAAGCTTCGCTTAATTTGGGACTAGGTCAATTTGTGTGGAATTGTCTCAGGTATTTATATTTTTTTACAGTTATTATTATAAGAAGTTTTTTTTTATTTGCATCACTTGCATAACCTGTGGCCGAGAGGCAATAAACAATCTGGATCTAGACAATAACGCCACCTACCAACAACTCTAACAGCAAATGGTCCAACTTTAATTTAGAACTATCCATGTTTCCCCAAATCGGTCAAAGCATTTAAGGATACGAATGACGAATACATACACATGGGAAAACAAACTTATATTATAAATAGGCGGAGTTTGTTTGTAATAATAATGTATAATTTATAAGAGGACATAAAGTACAACCGGAGGAAAAAAACTAAGAAAAACTTACACTTTGTACATACAAATAAAAACAGTATAACAAATGTTTGTTTGTTAGAACACGCTAATTTCAGAGACTTCTAGTCCAATTTTAAATAAACGCCTTAGAAAGGTCGCTTATTCAGGATATACACTTTTGCCTACCCCTAAGGGTGCCCCTTGTGGGAAGGCGAGAATAGTTCCAATATACTAATAAATGCGAAAGTAAAGGAGGATGTATGGATGAAGAAATAAATAGACTGATAAATGTGTACGAAGCCAAAGAGGTATGTAAGTCTAGAGAGAACTGGCGCTCTATACTCTCTGCCTACCCCGTTAGGGACTTATCCTCACGCTACTAGTGGAGGACATATCTATACATATTATAAAATTGGAGTGTCTGTTTGTAATATTGAAATAGCCGCTTTTTACTAAATGCATATGGATGTATGTACATATACCAAAATATATATTTTTACAACTTTTGTCTGTCTGTTTGTTCCGGCTAATCTCTGAAACGGCTGGACCGATTTTAACGGGACTTTCACTGGCAGATAGCTGATGTAAAAAGGAGTAACTTAGCTTACTTTTTTTTTGTTAAATTCCACGCGGACGAACATCGTGGACACAGCTAGTTTAATTATAAAATTAAACATAGGTGTAGCCATAAGGCAGAACTAGTTTAACATATAAAGATATAGAACAAACCTCAAGCATCTAATCAATTTCTTAACCAATCTAGTTTCTAGTTATGTTAATGAATGCGGATTTGCTTATCATTTACCCGGTACTTGGGTCAGCTGTTGAAATTGTAATTGACAGCTGCCTTCCTTTGAGAAATAAATGCATAGTGTTAATGTATATTTTTTTTATTATATCCTCACGCCTTCCCACAAGGGTCTCCGAAAGGGTAGGCAGAAGTATATAGGTAGTAACTACACACCCACTTTCCGCCAGAAATATATATTTTCAATTGAGAGCCTCAACTAATCTCCTTTTTTATGTAATATGATTAAAGAATGAAACTGGGAGAGAAGTTAAGCTACGCGTGGAAGACGACTAGAGACTCAATACTTGAATCCGAAAACTGAGTCAAATTATAATCTCTGGTTGGTTAACTTCTTTCTGTAAAACGTGAGGTATGAGGACTCTTCAGGAAGGATGTGAAGAGGTTTTTTTTCTGGGTTCGCATGCCAATACAACCCCTTATACTGTAAAAAGGCGATACGTATACGATCATGTTGTTGGCTGCTTGTTTCGTGTTACCTAAATTAAAACTAGCTGTATCCCGCAGTGTCACACACATAAAATGGTTTTATTATTAGTGCATATTATCCGGAATAAAACTTAATCTATCTCTGTGCTAAATTTTATTCAATTCCGTACAGCCGTTCTGGCGTGATTGAGTAACAAACATCCATATATCACAAACTGTCACTTTTATGATATTAGTTTATATTATTAGTTAGTATACTTTTATAATATTAGTTATAAAATAGGTACATAATAAATAGGTTTTAATAACACATATCAATGTCAACTAAAAGTATAATAACTCTACAACAATGTCCAGTTCAATACGAACGCATATCAATATGTCCAGATAAAAAACGGCCACAAATCCAATATGGCAGTAACAACTTCATTTATAGACTTCGCGAACTAAACGCGAACTAATCTCGACGCGTTATAATTTATTAAATCTTTATTAAATAGGAATTTTAATTCTCTAGACCACCTGTTGAACTTTCTTGCATTATTACTATGCACTTTGGCAACTGTCCGTCAGACTCACGGATATATTTACATATCAATCAGGTATTTTTCATAGCTAAATTATACTCTATTCCCTTATAATAAAGACTTTCTAAGCCGCAGGCTTAAGCGCAACTGAGGGTGCGTGTGAGTGACTCTTTGATTACTCGCTCTATTTAACTCTGAATTATTAATCAGCTCCGCTCGTTACAAAAGTTTTTTTTAAACGCGATTTGTAAACAGATTTATTCAATACATTTATGGCTATTAAATTCAAGATGATGCGGAAAACGCAGTTAGGCTTCGTTATACGTTACGTAAACGTTACGTTTTGATTACGCTCGCTGATAATGGCTTCATCTCCAGCTTACAACAACGGCACATCTCTCGCTATACATATAATCAAAGTGAGAATCTAGATTACAATGTGTTTACGTATTACAGAACAATGCAGTCGGTCTGGCGTCAGCGTCACAGCTTCTTACTGCGAACCTCGAGGTCGCACGTTCGATTCCCGCTTATAGCAGGTATATGAGTAGGGAACTCTTTTTCCTATTTGTACATTTAATTTTTTTCATTTATTTCGTGTTTTTCATTAATTAAAATCGTGTAGTTTTGGCCCAGATGACCTTAAAAGTCAGTAGGCTTACACTGGCGGTTTGTACCTATGAGTCTTTTTGAACCTTATCACACTATACGAAGAAGGAATTGGTTCGCCAAGGAACCTGTATGGGTTTTAGCAGAAATTTATAGACACGAGTCAAGTAATACTTAGAAACAGACTCGTAATTTCTCACGTTGGCAATGGAGTATATGTACCCAACGAACGCGCTATTGCACTAGTGCCTACTCCTACGGGAGCTTTGTGAGACAGGGAGAGGATAGAGGGAGGTATGTTGACTATACAACAATGTTTTTGGTCGAGTTTGTTCCCAATACGATATTAGCACGAGCCACAAGTCTAATGTCCCAATAGTTTCTGACAATCTCAATTTAATAAATAAACAAAGCAAGGTTAACGCTCTTCTAATTAACCCTCGTATTTATCTAATCAGCGATCAACTATAGTTAGCCAATTGTGTTAACTAGACCATATATATCTATTATAACAAATTGTACAATCGGGCACAAAACGTCTAGTTCGTTATTATGTGACCTTGGCTGTACACCAGAAATGTTACAAATTACTTAACGTAAAGGTTTAATTAATTTTTAAGATAACGTGATGTATGACCTGTCGCCGTTATGTTTTGACGAAATTTGAGGTAATTAATTGAGACTTAATATAGGTTAAGCGTTCTTAATAACTTGACCCACAACGGTTTTTTCATGGCAAACGAATAAAGTAATTCACGAGATATTAATAAATAAAACTTTTCTTCAAATCTATGAGCCGACCATCCATACTATCGAATCGTCGTTCGTGTTGTTCTTTTTTCAAAATTCAATGATATAATAGACAATATGAGTGTGCCCGAGACTTCCGTTAAAATACCGGAACAATCTTCAGCCATTGTCTCCAAAAGAGTTTGTTCGGATCAGGGGTTCAGAACTAACTGTTTTATTTTTTTTATAGGGTCCCCTAGGCGTAGGCAGAGCTGTGTATGTAGTACCCATACGCCCACTTTTCGCCGGAGATCTTATAAGGTGACAACGGCGAATGTATCGCCGTTCTTTAAACACGACTAGATACGCCTTTGAAATTCTTCTCAAACGTATACTTTCCTGTTGTGTCCCGTCACCGTAAAGTTCGTGGTGTGACTAATTACAGTATAGTCGGGATTCTATGCTTTGTATGATATTTTCATTTCATCGTTACAGGTTTGGTGATGGTGGTGATAGTAGCATTCAATGTATGGATTAGTAAATTTATTTCTGAAATAAATTATAAGTCAAAGAACTGCTTACACCGCTACCAACAGGCGGACCGCATGTTTGCCACCCATGTGGTATAAAAAACACAATTTTCATCAGCAAAATTCCAGTAGGCTGGAAGTTTATAACTGACCTAATGTACCTATCTATATATTTATCGTCATGGCTTCTCAAACTCCCAAAATCGTCTCCGAAAAGATTGGTAGAGGTGCAACAACCTCGCAAGAGATATAGGAATCAATGTGTTAAATAGCTGATTGTCGTTATCTTTAACCACAACATAATTTTTTGGATTCTTCTCCGAATTAAGCAGATCTTCTTTAACGGAATTCTTCTTTTAGATAAAGTTCCAAATACCACATAACCTAAAGTGAAAACAGTAACTTGATTTCTCCCCGTTTATATCAGCCACTAGTGAGAGCTATACTTGCATGTTTATTTGAATAAAATCACGGTCAAATGTGCCTAAATTATACAAACAACAATATTCCATAATTATCCGTTGCGCAATAGAATTATTGAAATGCAGTCATAAGTCATACCAAATTGTTGCGACAAATGGAACATAATGTCGATAGATAATCCTATCGATATTTAGCATATAATTTGTACGTAATTGCATGATACCACATTACTTAGGGATTACTCAAGTATTTCGCACTACAACTTTATGCAAAGCGAACACGCAAAATCGTTCAAACAAGAACTATTATATGAAGTTGTTTAAGCGGCTGCAGCTAATATAGCCATACATACTCGTATATCTAGACCAAAACTGTACGAAAACGAATTCAACCATATTTCATGTTTCAATTTCAATTTCAATTACAATATCAATTTCAATTACAATATTAATTTCAAGAAAAGAAACAATCATATTTCAAGAATACTTATACCGCCTATAAACCTGCCCTTTTTTGTATCTACAGGTCTATACCTAAAAATAATTTTATTATAAAACACTCGTACCATGCCTATCATTTCGAAATCTTCAAAAAGCTCATTGAAATTATATGTGCAGAGAAATGTTGTCGAACAATCAGCGACAAGAGCACGTCTGGCGAACCTTTCAACAGCACGCGCTCTGTATTGCCACAGAAAAAAACATACATCAACCGCATTATTAAATTACGTGACGATTGCTCTCGCAAATTTAGTTTTAGGGTATCTTACATAAAAGTTACAAAAATGGCAAGAGCTAGAATTTTCAACAACATTGTCTATTTTGCTCAACTTGGCTCTTTGTTTAATACTAGCTGCGCCCCGCGATATTACTCGCGTTAAATTGGATTTGCTGACATTATGATAGATTAAAAAAAAAGCACATAAATCCGTAGTCGAGTAGTTCGAGTAGCAACATAGATTCAAGTTCGAATCCCTGCACCAATGAGTTTCCACCAATGAGATTAGTCACACCACGAGCCTTACGGTAAAGGAAAACATCAAGAGGAAACCTGGATACGTTTGGGAAGAAATTTAAAGGCGTATGTATAGTCGTGCTTGAGTAACGGCGATGGACTCGCCATCTATCACGTTGGTACCTGAAATATATCTCTGGTGGAAAGTGGGTGTGTGCGTACTATCTATAAACCTCTGCTTACCCCTTTGGAGAGCCTTGTGGGAAGGCGTGAGTTTATATTATACTAGCTGTACCCGCGACTTCGTCGGTGTAGACAGCTTTTTACCTTTCGTAAAAAAAAATTTTTTTTCAACAAAAAGTATCCTATGTTACTTCTAATACCTTCGAGAATATGTGTACAAAGTTTTATGACGATCGGTTAAGTAGTTTTTACGTGAAAGCGTAACAAACAAACTTACATTCACATTTATAATAGACTAGCAGTGCCCGCGACTTCGTCGGCGTGGACGACTTTTTATCTTTCGTAAAAATGTTTTTTTTTCAATAAAAAGTATCCTATGTTACTTCTAATACCTCCAAGAATATGTGTACAAAGTTTTATGATGATCGGCTAAGTAATTTTTACGTGAAAGCGTAACAAACAAACTTACATTCACATTTATAATATTAGTAAGATTAAGGATTGCCATAGAGTAATGTAATTTAGGTATCATAGGTGACATACTAGCTGATGTCCGTAACTTTGCCGGCGTAGTTAGAGTAGCCAATTTTAGCGACATTTAATATAGTTCATTTGTAGGTACATATATTTAATGAGAAATTATTACCTACTTCTTACAAACTTTCATCCCCTATTTAACCTCCTTCATATTATGTTTTGCTTCTAAGAATATCCCATGTTTCTCGTCAAAGTTCCAACTAACTCCATACGAAAAGCCATAAAAAAACCGTAGCTCAGCAGACGGACAGACAGTCAGAGTAACTTTCTCATTTAAAATATCAGTATCTGATTTTATTACTGCTTCAACAAAAATATATTTCTCTTTCATCATACCTACTATTACGACAAAAAATATTTTGTACACCTCATTCACACCATTCATCGAGCTATGACGGGGGCCGTTCATTAGATAGGCACCTAATGAACGGTCCGTTGAACGAGCAGTACAAGTCTGCTCGTTCAACTTACACATAATTTTAAATATAATATCATGTATTTTCTTAATACAGAGTTTTACCTAAGTTAAGAGTTTAACTGTTTCTTGTAAATATTGGTAACTTGCTAGCAAATATTTATATTATAATCCTTACTAATATTATAAATGTGAGTGTAAGTTTGTTTGTTACGCTTTCACGTAAAAATTACTTAACCGATCATCATAAAACCTTGTGCACATATTCTTGGAGGTTTTAGAAGTAACATAGGAACTTTTTTTGAAAAAAAAACATTTTTCCAAAAAATAAAAAGCCGTCCACGCCGACGAAGTCGCGGGCACAGCTTGTTATATACTCGTATATATTTCAAATTTCAAATTTGGAATCGTTCATATGTATGTATAAATACTTTAGTATGTAATACATAGTTTTATATATACATACATATTAAATACATATGTTTGGAAAGATGAGTACTTAGTAGTAGTGCTTGGGAAAAGGTGTCAGAAGACTCGCCATCTTAAAAATATTCCTGGCGAAAAGGAGTTGCTTACACCCCTACTAATCCCTTCTAGTACCTTTTTTGGGGTGCGCGGTGACATTAATAATTGGTTGATTATATAATATCTGCATGTGTAGAGATTTCATATGAAAATTAATCAATGATCTGAGGATAAAAGCACAGCTTAATAGAATATCAGCCTTAGCTCCTAACGTTATGTAGTTAGCTACCTTTGCTGAAATCAATAGTTGCTTCACCTGGAGCATTGTACTGACAGTGGAAGTCAATAGTAGAATCGGATAGTAGATCAATGTGTATTCAATGTTCTAGTCGGGTTAATTTCGAGGGGGTCGCGGAATGCCGGGAGTATAACCAGAGTCTATTAAGTAGTGTGCGTGTGCACTCATAAGTAATCAGTGTGTACCGACAATACTCAAACATTAGTGGAAGGTTGCACACTTACACTATAAACTATAGGGGAGAATAGTGGGGCGCGTCTTCGTGGATAGCACTATCTATAGCATTGTCGCAATTAAAGATCGGACTCATATTAGTCCCGCTGAATTAAAATTTCGTAGAAACATGGTATCTATTTATCATCAAAATCGCCCCTCCGTTATTGCTTAACTACACTAATTTACACAGAACTAGTAGGAAAATAATTATAGGTTGTTGTTCTGCGGGACCCTGTAAAGATAATTGTAAGCTATAACGAAAATAGCAAAACTATCTTACTAATATTATAAATGTGAATGTAAGGTTGTTTGTTACGCTTTCACGTAAAAACTACTTAAGAGATCACTATAAAACATTGTACACATATTCTTGGAGGTATTAGAAGTAACATAGGATACTTTTGAATGAAAAAAAAAATACGAAAGATAAAAAAGCCGTCCACGCCGACGATAAAAATGTCGCGGGCACAACTAGTATTGTATATAATTTACCGTATTACTAGAATTACTCATACGTACGTATACCTGCAAAGTGTAAAATCAGAAAGTAAATTGAATTTGGCCAAATTGATTTCTTCGGCCACGTCGGTATTTTGGTTCGGGATCTATTTTATTAAAATTAAGTCGTTGTTCAAATTCTATTACTCAATTCTATTTGAATACTTTTCGATCTAGATATTAACTTTTGGTAAATTGAAAATGCTGATACCAATTTTGAAAGTGGACCCCAATTTGGTTATACCAATTGATATAAATTAGTAGTTAAATTATGTACCTTATGTACTATACATAAAGTCTATAATATTAAATATTACATTTGGCAGACATTTCTATGTTAATTTCATTGGACTACGTAAACAGATGTCGACCATATTTGAAATGTTCCACTTAATCGTATTAGTCTAATTACATGGCTATGTTTATGACTGTGCCTACTCCGACTGTTTTGACATTACCAATCATATTCTTAGAATCACACTATACCTATAAATTTATGAGGTGTAATATGTGTGGGCGTATGTATGTGTGAGTTAGTGTTTGTTACGCCGTCAAGTTGATTTAAAAGTTTTTTTTTTGCAAAAAAATAAATATCAAGCCTGTTCTATAATATAGCCTATATTACTCCGTAAATATGTAACTTCCTAATGGTGAAAGAAATTTTTAAATCAGTAGTGTAGTTTTTGAGTTAAATCGTAACAAATAAACAAGAAATCTCATACATATTTCCTCTTTATAATATTTATTTGGTTTCTATTTCATTTGTAGATTCATTCTGGATGAATACATATTGTTTATGTTAATCCAGCTAATAAATCTATCTCTGTGCCAAACACCATCCGATTCCGATCAGCCTGACGTCATTGATTAACAAACTTTATAAACTGTCACGTGTATAATATATTCGTATATTTTTTTTGTTCTCATAGATTTAAGGTAAGTTAAATAAATATAAGTACCGCTCAATACCAAGTTTTCGGTAGAAAAATACGCAGACCGGGTCTGCGTTATCTGCGCAAGAGATTTTACGGTTTTACAATAATTTAAAACATATACCTGTCGTTTTGGTATTCGTGTCGGACATAAAGTTAATAGCAATATTCAAATAATGACTGACAGCCTGTCTGTCCGGACCAGTGTTTAGCGAATGTGTATCGCCGGCATTACGCTACTGTAGTCAATCTAAGAAGGGAAAATAATTATACAAATACATTGGGACAAGTCCACACCCTTTGACCTATGACCTATACATTATTACACGTGTGAAAGCTAGTATCCATATAAGTCAATTAATTTAAATATACCCTTGAGAGAAGGGGAGGAAAGGGAGGGGAGGGGGAGAGGGAAGGTGTGAAGATATATATATATATATCTAATATAAGGGTTAAAGGGGTTCGTAGGTAGGAGTGCGTACTCTATGTGCCCACGTGACAGATGGCGAGTCCATCGCCGTTACTCAAGCACGACTATTCGCCTTTGAATTTCTTCTCGAAGTTTTGCAGGTTTCCGCTCGATATTTTCCTTCACCGTAAAGCTCATGGTGTGACTAATCACTGTACTTAAGCTTAGAAAACTCATTGGTACAGTCGGGGTACGAGCACGCAATCTTTGTGTTTCAGTCACCATTACTCAACATGAAATTGAATTGAACAAAGGTAAATATTGGTCTTTACATCTGTTACAAAGGTACACTTGTGCAAATTGCTTTAATGCATATAAATGCGATAATTACAATGTCCTAAGATTGTTATCCGTGCCAATCGACATATTCGCTGTCCTAATAACTTCGTCATCCAGCCTTCTTAACTAAAAGCTTAGTAATTATCTGTAGTAGCCAAACTATATTTAATTTGTCTATAGATAAAACAAACATTCGCAACGTATTGCGTACCTGCTACTCTTAAAGCAATAATTAAGAGATTTGCTAATCACGGTGATAAAAAAATACTCTGTGCAATAAAACAATACATACATAAACATACAAACATACATATCATCACGCCGAGTCCCTAACGGGGTAGGCAGATAGTATAGAGCGCCAGTTCTCTCTAGACTTACATACCTCTTTCGATTCCTCCACATTCATCAGTCTCTTCATTCATGCTCGTCGGTTTCGAGTACTCTTAACGTTCCCGTCCTTGAGAGTCCGATCTATTTGATCCAGGTAGTTGGAACGTGGCCTTCCTCTGCCTCTTCTTGCACACACTTGTTTTGTATATCTGTCTCGTCAATCTTTCTTCACTCATCCTTTCTATGTGTCCAAACCAACGTAACATGCCTTTCTTCATCTTTAAAATCACGCCCTCATTCACGCCTATAAACATGCTCATCTAACATAGTTTAAATATTTAACCCAGATACAAATACGGATTGCGATCAATCAGTCACTATCAAAAGCCCGGTAGACAGTGGCTTGGTAATGCCCTTACTTAATGGGTATAATCAATTTGTTTATCTATTGCGTGTATCTCGGCACCTGCGCTTGACACCTACAAAGGTAATAAAGTATTTGCGAACCGCTACGTTGTTTGTAATGATAACATCTCGTCTGGTTTTTTTCATTATTATTATTACTAAGATGGTAAACAAGCATGCGTTCCGCCTAATGCTTAGCGAGTACCGCCACACACGGACACTTGTAATATCAAGGGTATTGTCCGATCTCCATGCTGTACTCTCTAGGAGAAACGTTTTTTTATCTTGGGACAACGCCACATTAATTGACACAGTCCCAAATTAAGCAAAGCTTGTCTTATGGTAACTATATTTACTTAAATGTATATAACATAAATACATAGGACATCAAAGACTAAGGTTTAAATACTCGTGTTCATTATAGAAATATCTGCCCACAGCGGGAATCGATGTACTCAGAAACTCCAGCCACTAGACCAGGTATCCGTCTCAATAGATAGTTTTTTTTACAGCCTAAGGCATACAACAACTTTAAAGCCTCGCAGTGTGCTCCAATTCATAGGGTCGGTAATGCGCGAACGATGCTCGTGGTGCTGCGAGCGTCCATTGGCGGTGGTCACCGATTACCAACAGGTAGATCGCATACGTATTCGCCACCATATTATTGTATACAATTTGCCATTGTATAAAATGCAATGCGAGACCTGTTAAGATCCAAGGTGCCTAAAATCTTAAGGCGATATGTTTTTTTTTATACTACTTGGGTGACAAACAAGCATGCTGTCCACCTTATGGTAAGCGGTTACCGCCGCCTATGGACGCTTGCAACACCAGGTGTATCACTCGCGCGCTGCCGACCCTGCAGGAACCTTTTCACACGCTTCTTCCTAAAGAACTACATGCTGTACTCTCCACGGAAAACCTCAACGGGGAGCTCATTCCACAGCCTGAGCGTTCGCGGAAGGTAACTTCTTTGGAACCGCGCAGTGCGAGACATTTGTGTTTCCAAGGTATGGGGATGAATTCCCCGCTTCACATAAGGGGGATGTGTACAAAGAAGTTACCTCCTCTTTCATTAGTGGGCGATATGAGTGGTTACAAAGATCACAAGCCAACATTGGTCCTCAAATAACTTTTTAGATTGTGAGAAATTATATTTAGAACATAAAAAAACAATTGCTTCGTTCCGCACATTCCTTATATTTCTTCCTTTCCCGCATACACCATAGCCATACCATAATCTTCATACTCTTAATGTTGCCAGAATTAGTAAGCCTATTTGATGGACTATCCCTATAAATAATATTACCGATTCGTATCGCCTCACTATTTGATATATGTCTGAATTTGACTTGACCAGAACCTCCACTTCATACCTCTAATGTGCTGGCAGTTGGACGTGAACGTTCGTTCCTTATCATCCCATACCATCAAAATAGCTTAGCACAGTTCCAAATGCCCGGTAACTCGTACCCGTCAGGCAATACGTATTCTTGTCTAACCTTTGATGTAGTAAAAACTACTTCCAGACATTCTTCATTACTGTAATTATCATGCAAAAATATTCTTACATGTGTCTACGACCATCCCATTATGGATTAGATCGACGCAACATGACATTGATTGAACAATACATCTGTCATAGTGATATTGCTATATAATTGTATTGATTACATTGTCGCCATTTTCCGTAAGGACGTGAAAGCCTTCTTCAATTCAAATGCTTGCTATCTTCTAGAGGTCTGTTCAAGTTATTGCTAGTTTTAAGAATCGGGGGGTCACATCGCGGGTGCGAGATAAAAAGCTAACGATACATTAATAAATAACAGAAAGCAAAGGGAATTAACATGGCCTTCCTCTTTAACTACGTAGATCAAATCGAACGAACAATAGAGATGGGAACATCAAGTGTATATGAAATCGGCGAGTATGTATTTGATGAATGTGGGTGAAGCAGGAGAGGTAAATCGTCTTGTACAGAAATTGGCTCACTTCCCTGTGTACCAATATTGTCATCCATGATGATATGAAAAGATGTATATATATATATATATATATATATATATATACATCCTTTCTTTATGTATTCTTCCTTTTTTTATGTATATATATATATATATATAATATACCCTATAAGGGGTAGGCAGAGGTGTTTAGGAAGGGATGCAATTTTTTATGTATCATAGGTGGAAAACAAGCATGCAACCTGCCTGATGGTAAGTGGCTACCGCCGTCTCTGGACGCTTGTTATTACTAAAATTGACGTATTTTTCTCACTCCACGATACTTCCGCTCGTTCTTAAACCTTAAGGGGACAAGACAAGGGGTTTTACACACACGACATTAAGTTATACATTTAGACAAACAACAATGACAGATGTACTTAACCTTACAGAATTATATTTATTTACGTGTACCTGCTTAACAGGAAGTATCAGCCAGACATGAACTAAATTTGTGATTCCATTCTGTGTGATAAATTGGACCAAGGAATCGCCTGAGGCGTATAGTTGACGTAAATTCAATTCGATCTCATAATTTATATTTAAACGTAGTGTTACCTCCAAAAGTCGCTTATTCCGCCTAAGGCACGAACAATTAAAAGCAATCTGAGATTACAGTACGTACAACTACTTTCAACTAAATGTCGACTTGTTTTAAATTATATCACTTATTGGATCCATATTGATCATGAAGTTACGACATAATATGTGGTAATCCTAAGCAATATATCATATAAAGTATCTTAGGTTTTGATTAATATTTTTCTGTACCTGTACTGTATTTAAGTAAATATGTATATAGATTTTAAAGTTGAAATAAGTGAATAATTAAAACTGTATACCATTCTTCATAATTCCTGCCCTTCCTTAGAGTTGCTATGCCCCATAGGATCCATAATATACTCGTACTTATGTATTAGACAGTGTCTTTTAAGGCTCGTTTGGCTGTGCATGGGGGAGTGTTGGTTCCGACACTCATGTACGGAAGTGAAAGTTGGGTATGGCAGAAGAAGCATGAAAGCCGAATAAATGCAGTTGAGATGAGAGCGTTAAGAAGTATGATAGGAGTTAAACTGAGTGACAGGATAAGAAATAGTGAGATAAGGAAACGTTGTGGTCTGAAAGAAGATGTTTGGCCATGTCGAGAGAATGAATGAAGAACGATTGACGAAAAAAGTGTATAAGGCGAGTGTGAATGAGTGTTGGAAGGGGTAGACATAGGCGGACGTTTCTAGACCAAATTAGGGACGTCTTGAAAAAAGGTCAGGTCAAGAGTACCCTAAACCGAAGAGCATGTATGAAGAGAATAATGAAAGTGGACGAAGCGAAAGAAGTATGTAAGGATCGTAGCAAGTGGAAAGAAGTGGTCTCTGCCTACCAAACGAGAAAGAGGCGTGATTATTTGTATGTATGTATGTATAAGTGGAATAGCAATAAAGTAATAATCGTATTGAACTGACACTAATACTGGTGCTGAATATAGGAAACAAACATACAGCGCACCTGATGGTAAGCGGCTACCGTAGCACAATTACCGGCAGAGGTCTAACAACATCCTTTTCCTATCGGAGATATATTTCGTCAACGCTACCAATCTATCGCTGTTTCGTAAGCACGACTATACATACGTCATTGAATTTGTTCTGTATCGTATGCAGGTTTCCTCACAATGTTTTCCTACACGCAAATATTAATATACCTTGAAGTCATGTGTAATTCTCAGGCCCACCCAGTAGGAAACTAATCGAAGCGATATTTACCATTAAACGAGGTCGGATACATTCCCGGATGCTCACCATAATACTAGTTCTTAGCAGTACAAATGCAGCAATAATTATCTCAACAGTTTTTTCTCTGACAAGGAAATAACGCACAATACTAATAAAGAATACATTGATATTCTTCTATAAAGAATATTGTATTAAAAATTGCGACGTAAATGTTAGTAGTGTGGGCTTTTATAACATAATCCTTGGTACAGTTCTGCCCATTACGTCTCGCAACCATTTATTTTTATTAAATGAATTGCAGTGTTTTATTCATTTGAAACTATACGTGTTAATTCGAGGTCACAGTATAAGTCACCGGTTATGGTTCTGCATACAAAATATGAAAGCGGGCTTGCTATATTCTTAAAAGGATCCGTTTCCGCTGAGTGGTTTAAGTTGACCCCTGAAATTTTCAGAATTTAGGTAGCGATTTGTATGTGGACGAAGCGATAAAGGTACGTGATTCTAGAGAGAACGGGTGCTCTACTCTCTCTGCCTACCCCATTAGGGACTCGGCGTGTTGATATGTATTTGTGTATGTATGACTTATTGCCTACACGGAGAAGAAGAGCTGCATACATTTGGGAGGAAGTTCATGACTTTTGTATAGAAATACTTGAAAATCGGCGATAGACTATCAGTATGTGTTAATCAGCGTGAATGGGACATGGCTCCGGCCATATGAGGCTGTATTTACACACCTGCCTACCTCGTCGGAAACCCGAGTGTGAAGGTAAGAAGTTACATATATATATTTACCAAGTAGACTACATATACACGTCAATTAAACCCACAAGTATAATATATATATATGTATGGGATGGCGTGAGGATATCCACACACCCACTTTCCGCCAGAGGTATATTAGGTGCCAACGTGACAGATGGCGAGTCCATCGCCGTTACTCAAGCACAACTATACATACGCCTTTGAATTTCTTCTCAGACGTATGCAGGTTTCCTCTCGATGTTTTCCTTCACCGTAAAGCTCGTATTCAACTATAATATAATTGATCAGATACAGCAATTTTGTATGATAATTTTAATGACAGGTCAAAGCCTGTAATTTTTCGTAGTTACAAAAGTAATTTAGATTTTTATTGGTTGTAAAGTTATTGATTAATCTAGTTATTGCTAGTCGTGTGAACCAACAAGGTGTTATGAATTCGAATCGATACTATTATAATTAATCATAAGCTACCAAAGACAAGAACATTATGATTGATTTGCAGAGTTGAAAATTTACAAATGATGTTCTTTGAAAAGGAATACATAGTTTAAAAAAGAAATTAATGTCGTGTTTGTATTCGAACTAATAACAAAACCGTTCACATTATAACATTACCACACACGAACGTATGTACGGAACCCTAAAACCCACCTGTGATGACAGAGTGGTTTCAATAGTCACTTGGAAAGTTCAGATTGCAGGCTCGAACCCAGGTGGTCTATACCAATGCGTTTTTATGAACTAACTAGCTGCGATTCCGCCTGTTGTGTGTGAAATTTGGTAGTTATTTTTTCTGGAAAATTCCTTACCATATTGTAGCGTCAATAAAAAGGAGGGAGATGGTTCCTGACTGACAGTTCTTTATTCAAATTCCAAAACTGGCAACTTAACAAATCTTATAACCACATTTATATTATAAAAAGGGAAGATTTGTATGTAGGTATGTTGGTAAGGAATTGGCTCAAAACGTACTGGACCGATTTGAAAATTCTTTCACATCGGGACGGGCCACTAGTATATAATAAACCATTGTGCCAAATTTCATCCAATTCTGTTCAGGCGTTCTGGCATGATTGTGATAAAATTAATTATTTATTGATGTGCTCAATAAATTATAATTTTATATTGCCATAAATAGCATTTGAATTAAAAAAGGGTAAAATATGGTGCGCTACGCGAGAGCAAGCGTTTATAAGTGGCGGTATCCGCTTACCTTCAGGCAGACCGCATGTTTGAGTATCAATTCAGTGGCAAAAACTCAAGAGTGCAATGACAAGTCAAGATACGACTTCAGTTTGTACTTTTACCTTGAAACATTGTAGTGAACCTCTTTAAGAACAAAAAATAAATAAAACTTAATGAGCTTTCATGAAATATGGACTAATTAAACGGAATATTAAACGCGGGTCGTTAACAGGAGCTTGTCGGTCGTTACTCAATACAATTATTGTTAGTATGATGATGAATGATGCCGAGAACTTGTAGTCGAAATACGGCCTGTACGTGTTAAATAATTAATTATTAAATATACAGAGTGTTGTGCTTGCTGTAAATAATTGGTTCATACGGGAACTGGTTGGAGTACTTTCATACTAAAATAATATCATATAATATATTCACGCCTTCACACAAGGGAGGAGAGAGAAGAGAAGTAAGAAGAGGTAGGCAGAACTACGTACTACCCACAGACCCGCTTTTCACTAGAGATATATTTTAGGTGCCAACGTAATAGATGGCGTGTCTATCACCGTTCCTCAATCATAAACATATGTCTTTGAATTTATTTGAACTTATGCAGGTATCCTTCGATGATACTTTAATACCTCTTTAAAGCCTGAAATGCGAGTAGCAGTAACCGCTTACTATCAGGAGGGCCACATGCTAGTATGCAACCTTATTTGAGTAAAAAAAAATAATAAACGTTATCTTAAATTTTCGGCACCATGTATAAAAAGATAACATAATATATATACAACAGTAGAGTTGTTCGAGAAGAAACTAGTACTCTTAACATCCTTTTATCTACACTACATCATACATCCGCATTGTGCTGGCAGGTTGTCAGTTCTAGTCACATAAAGTTACTCTAGAACAAACACTATCGTTGCGAACACAAATAAAGAGCATTGTTTTTGTATGGCAATAGTTAATTATTATGTAACGCGGTCAAGGTTACGTTTATGACTTATACTTGAATGGTACACTCTTAATAACATATTCCGGTTACAAATCAGTTGAGTTAATTAAGTCTGGCGCTTAATACCCTAAGCTAAGGTGGTGGAGTGGATTGAGTAGTCTCTTACATTGTAGGTTCTGATCCCTTCTTTCATAAACTACCTTTTTCTGAACTTAAATACAGCTTATGTTAGAGTTTACAGTGATCTAAACCATAGTGCAGAAACTTGCTTACTCGTGACAGGAAATTCCATAGACACCTAAATCGTGATTAGTCACACCACGAGCTTTACGGTGAAGAAAAACATCGAGAGGAAACCTGCGTACGTTTATACTATAGTTGTGCTTGAGTAACAGCGACGGACTCACCAAGGGGAAAGTAGGTCTGCCTCTACTTACCCCTTCGGGAACCCTTGTAGGAAGGCGTGAGGATATATTATTTATTAATATAATATAATGGTGCTTGACAGCGATGGACTCGCCTTCAGTGCGTACGCCACATTGCATCTTGCAATATTTGAGTTGCTAGCGACTACGATGTATTCTGCATACATTGATAGAGGTGGCGATGATTTAATGACACTAGTTAGGTTACTACTATTTTATACAGTAATAATAAGGTAATAATTTATAAGAAAATATATTTATTCGGCTACGAAATTCCAATAATTATTCATAATTTGTTTGTCCGTCGTGGTGTAGTCGCGTGCGTCTCGCACTGCTGCACTACACGTTGCTCTAATTGGATTAAACGCTGTAAGAATTGGGCTCAATTATTGACTAGACTAATTTCCCACTCGTTACTTCATTAGCTTCCGATAGCATGAAATATGAATAATAATGTCGCTCGACGACTTTGTATAAAACGTATACATATAGGCGAGTCCTTCAGACTACTACTTCTGTAAGTCTAGAGAGAACTAGCTACTCTCTACCTATTCCGTCAAGGATTCGGCATGATGATATGTACATATATGTACGTATACGTATGTAAGTTCATAAAACTCTATTTAAGGTCATTTATTACTTGGACATACCCTTAGTTTCGAAATAATAAATTGTTTCACGACGATACACCCACGTATACAAGGCCAGCATGCCTAGCAAAGACTAGAGTTTCAAAACGGTAATTTCAAATTCACGACAGTACGATTACATCACGGCTCCCTTCGCGAGACGTCAGTGAGGCTACCCTTACTCACTTGCCCAGCTCGCCGAGTCAGTCAGCAAGGATGCCAAGGCTATCACGACTTACACCAACTCCAATGAAAACTTGTCCGCGACCAACTTGACCAAGCTGTCACGGCATGATTATCAGACTAGAGTATCGTTTGGGCAGCTAGCCCAGCAATCCCAATCAACAATCAAACTCTTCTTCTAGAACTCAAGATATGATGTTCAGGTAACACAAAAGAGCAAGGGGTTCATCCCACAACCTCAGCGTCCGAAAAATTCGTCTTAACCACTCAGTATGAGACCTGCAAAGTTTCAATGCATGGAGATTCTTCGCCTATCGTGATAATAAAAATAATGACACATTATTTGCTAGTTTGAATAGTACCATTAAAGAATATTTAATTCATACGGATTCGTTAGGCTACCTACGTACAAATTATTACACAAATACCTAAGAGCGGCGCGTACGCATTACAACCACCGAGCTGCCAATTAAGATATAAACGTACCAATTTTAGATAAGAACAATCACTTCATATTAGCTAGGTAATAAATATAATAAACTTTCTTAAATGCGTATCAGTGCTGTAATAAAACGGATAAAGGAATGTACGTATCCTTACACAAAGATATAATGGTTTTGTGTGGTACAAAGGTTTGTTGTTAAAGTTGGGCTCAATTTTTACTACACACATTTCCCCCTCGTTACTTCATTAGCTTAAAGCGTGAAATATTAATAATAATGACGCTCGACGACTTAGTGCATAAATAATTATGTATGTACAAAGTACGCTGAGTCCTTCGTCTCTCTGCCAGATGAAGGGAAGAGTCTGTAAGTCTAGAGAGGACCGGCGTTCTACTCTCTCTCTGCCTACCTTGTGAGGGACTCATCGTGATGCTATGTATTTTTTTGTATCCTCTCGCCTTTCCACAAGGGTCCCCGAAGGGTTAGGCAGAGGTGTATATACCCATACACCCAATTTCCACCATATATATATTTTAGGTGCTAACGCGACAGATGGCAAGTCCATCGCCGTTACTCAAGCACGAAGATACATACGCCTTTGAATTGCTTCTCAGACGTATGAAGGTTTCCTCTCGATGTTTTCCTTCACTGTAAAGCTCGTGACATGACTTATCACTGTTACTTAAGTTCATAAAACTCATTGCTACAGTTGGGATTTAAACTTGCTATCTTTTTATTCTTATTCTTTTTATGGTTCGGCTATGTGTGTATGGTACGAATCACTATTTCTTATTAAAGATTCGTCAAATGTATATCTTAACGCCTTCCCACTAGTATCCAAAAATAAAGTAAGTAGGTAAGCATTCTGCAACAATGACTGGTGATTTCGTACACAATGTATATTGTAATTAATAAATCAGATAAAAACTATGTCTACGAAATAGCAAGTGTACAACAAGTTGCTTGACGTAATATTTATATTAGTAACGTCAGCAAACACAACATTATCATAATGTTATATATTAATTTTACGACGAGAATACCCAAATGTAACTGGTTTGACTGGGAACTGTCTATCAGTTTGCCAAATATGCCTTTGTGAAATAAAGTAAATATTTCTCGCTATAAAAATGTTCACTTGCTTCACTATAGCGTATTGCGGTCGCATGAATGTGAATAACCATTAAAAAACTACTACTGATACGAAAAAAACAGATAAAAACAATCTATAGAGCGGATTGTACATTGTGTCAAAATGTTAACTCAATCGGTGTAAAACTTTTCGAGTTACTAAAGCGTGCACAAAACTTTATAACAGTTTTATATAAATGGATAATTACAAAATACATTCCGACTTTATTACTGTCAAAAAAATAGGTTTTAGTTGAGTAACTGCATGAACTAAAAAAACAATCACGCACGTTATGTTTATGCCAACGGTACATTGTCCTATAATACACAATGCTATTAACAATAAATAATCGCAACCAATACTGCATTTCTCGTAGACCCACCGCACCGCGCCCACTGGCTCTACAACATAGGCAGATATACAGTCGGACCTCATTTGGAGGTTCAATCAGGACAATACGAATTCTAACGAATAAATGCTCACTTATATGTGAGCAAAGATTACAATGTATACTGTAACATACGTGACACATATGTGTAACATATGTGGGTCGTTTCATTTATGTAAAATGTAGTTGTATTAAAAAAATCCAATTGTGTGTGACTTGTTTGTCACTTTAGTGGTATTGACCATCGATCATATCACCACATTAAGAGCTAAGATCAAGCTCGTCACCATTATTGTAAATGATGTTGATCAGAAACACCTAGATTAAAATGTTAGCATTATTTTTGATAACATTCCCTATATTATATTTTCAGTAACTACAGAATGTGTCCATAATATTCCAAGCCGATGTTACGTGAAGCATGTATAAAACACAGAGCATTGTTAACGCAGTGGGTCGAGATAACGAAAGTTATGTAACAGCTCCATTTAACATTCAATGAAAGTGATCCTTTCATTTGATATTAGATGGACTGCATTATTTCTTAAGCATACATACTACAATCAAACTTTTGTCCAATAGACGGAGTGGTGCATGAGGAAGATTTGATACGACGATGGAAAAAAACATGTG
>JACCPG010007304.1:0-10174 GCA_016069955.1 Drepana arcuata
CGATAAATCTAATACTGAGAAGATAGATTTATTATTTAATTTAATAGTAATTTCTTCTATTGTGGGTATGAGATGATACTCTCTAATTAATACATTGTTCAATGCCTTTGGATCTAGACATATTCTTAAATTACCATCAGACTTTTCAATTATAACTAAATTACTAACAAATGATTTGGGGTGATCGACCCTTTCAATAATCCGGTGTTCCTCCAAGCTCTTTAACTTGGCTGCCATACGGTCCATCAAGGCCTGAGGGACCCGTCGAGGTGGTCTGACCACTGCCTTGGCACCGGACTGAATGTGTAGTTCCAGAGGCTCCTGAAACTCTCCAATACCCTGAAACAGTTTATTATACTCATTTATAATCAAGTCTTTTTCATTAATTTTAATTGTTGCTGATGTTATTATCACTGCTGTTAGTATTAATCTTAATATTATTTAATAATTTTAATTCAATGAGTGACTTTAATCCCAAATTTGGTTTTACTTGTTCTTTAATAATTATAAATTCACTATAAATTTTTTCATCATTAATATTACAAACTGTTAACTTCTTTTTTCCTAAAGGCTTAATTGTTGCCCCACCAAAGGCTTCTAATACAATGTTTGTCTCAGACCACTTTGGATTCTCATCATCGACAATTTTCTTTAAATCCTTTAATGATAAAACATTTACTTGAGCACCCGTGTCACACTTGAAGTTAACTTTCTTATTTTCCACTTTTAATATAAGTGCCCATTCATTTTTATTATTATTATTCCCATCACCTATGGAGTGACAGACTTTAACTAGTCGTAAGTCCTGAACTGAATTGCTTTCATTATTAAATAATTTTGTTTTTTCCATACTGCTATCCATATCTACACAATTAACCTTTCTAACCTTGCAGCCCTGTGCAAAATGATTTAATTTATTACATTTATAGCATGTTTTACCATAAGCTGGACACTGACGAGGGCCATGCTCCCTATTACATTTGAGACAGTGATAGAAGTTTTTATTAAAATAATTCCTATTCCCTTTGTTGCTACTACTGGACAAAGTGTAATACTTAGCCCTGGTCGCCTGCTGCTGTTGAATGGCCTTGACATGCTCCTTGGACATCTCCACTGCTCTGCACATGTCTACTGTCTTGTCTAGGTCGAGATCTCTGACCTCTAGAAGCTTTCGCTGCAACTGCCTATCTCTAATACCGATAACAATTCTATCTCTTAACATTCTCTCCTCCATATCTTTAAAGTTACTGTTTTTTATTAATTTTCTTATATCAGAGTAAAAACTGTTCCCCATCTTCTTGCTGTCTTGTGTTGAAATTAAAGGTACTCATTAATTCATTTTGTTTCGGTGCGAAGTATTCATCCAATACTTTTAATACATCTTCATATTTTCGATCTTTATCACCTTTGCTTAGTACGTTAAAATATAAGTCCTGTGCCTGTTTTACAATACAATTCAATAGTAGGGCTATTTTTCTATTTTCACAAACTTTGTCGAATCCTGCTGCCGTGAGGAAAATTTGAAATTGCTGTTTAAATTTTCGCCATCTTGGTAATAAATCTTCAACCGAATCCATTGCCAATGGTGTAGGCCTTTTGTAATCGATGTTTTCCATGTTCAATCAAACGACTGCGCCATTTATTGTTGTTATATTTAAATAAATAATATCTTGTTTTATTAAAAACCACACAGTTTTTATTTTATTATTAGAAATACCTATTTTATTAGTTATTAATAGTGATTTTGCTTGAGCGCAGACACTTTTGAATATTTTTGAATAGTTTCTAACATAATTATGGAATACTGGATCTGTAGTTAGAGATTTTTCATAATATAAATTGTATAAATTATCTCTGCTTTTTCTTATTCCCGCAGTGGCCCATGCACTAAATTTTGAATTCCTGGCAGACTTTAGAAATTAATGTGCCGTAGTTAATATTGGGGTCTTTTGAATTTTTTATTATATTAATATTTTTCGTAAGAGGTCTAATTTGAACAGTTTTAGCAAAGTCTATCTTTTTGCCTAGATCAAAAGATACAAGTTGACCAGTATGGTCTGACCTAACGCCACTAATTAAGAACGAGTTTTTAACGTTACAATTAGTAAATACATTATCTATGCATGAAGATGATGTTGCTGTTATTCTAGTTGCTTCATTAAATATATATTTTAAATTGAATGATTTAAGCAATGAGATAAGCTTACATTTTTCGGGTGAATTAACTAATAGATCAATGTTGAAGTTCACTATAGACTCAATTTCAACTTCACTTTCTTCTCGTTCCCGCAGCAGCTTGCTGCACTCATTTCTAGTTGTATCCAGCTCCCTCAGCACTGCTTTCAGTTTGTCACTCATGTCACGAACAGTGGCTGCACGGGTCATCATGTTACCTTATTACTTCAAGCAACACCTAGAATGTGACAAGGAACAGCTGAGTATGTTAAGAAAATACTATGTTTATTGAAGTATTGAGAAAGTAGGAGATATAAAGGTCGAGAGAATAAAATATTTAAAGAAAAAACAAAAGAAAGTTGTAGAACAGATTATGATAAAAAAAAAAAAATTATGAGGGTATGAAACAAGAAAAAAATTTACATGAAAGAAAGCTAATTGATATAATATTCTCTAACATTATTTCAATTAACACTATAGGGATGGCTATTTTTACATTTATTTCGGTTGCTAAGATTAGTTGTAGGTATATACTACAAGGATTGGTAAGAATGAGTTTATGCGGAAACAAAGTCTATCAAGTACTTTACTTATGGACTAAGTAAGAAGTTGAGTTCTAAATTATAATGGGGCAAAGTTATTATGATACATATTATGTGTGGAGTGGGGTTTGTAGTAAATGTTTTGTCTGGGCAAGTGTTTACGTCCTCGATTTTGCTTCCACAAATTGTCAAGCAAATTGAGACACAAACGTAGCCGGTGAATACTGGATGTCGCTCAGAGCCCTGAGCAGTCTTTGTGTGATGTATAGTATATAAAATTATGCAACAACAATAAGTAAACAATCCAATTAAAACAGAATACTCCCCCGGTTCGTAGAATTCAAATCAACAGTTCAAAAGTTGACAGCCGGTAGATGACGTATTATTGAATTATCGATTTTTACAAGTTATCACAATATAAACAGGTCAAAAACACTACACTGACACTTTATACTTTGAGTCTAATATAAATAATACATTTAAAACAAACTAAACACAATAAATCAATATTTTAAAGAATAAATTAACTACGAGGTCGTTTTTCACGACCGGTCGCCAGTGTTGCCAGTCGAACAGTTGCAACGTTGTTAATGTAATGCTAATAAGTTCAACAACGAACGTACGTATGAGTTGAGATTATAAAAATGCTTAACTAACGGTTAGATAACAATACAACTTACAAAGTAGTGAGTAAGTATTCAATAGGCAAGCAAAATAAACTTCACTAATGAGCTGTAGCAGGTTGGACAATAACTGATTACAGAAATGTAAAATAAAATGTCGAGCAAAGCGATGTATCTTATCTAATATATGAGTCGACCACATAGACAAAGCACTTATTACTTATTTATTGCGTACCTACTTACCAAACAACTAAATTAACTTGGTTGAACAATACTCGTTATGTATCTACGTTATTATTACATAGACAACTCGCAGCTGATACTAATCAAGGTCAATGACACGGTAATGGTATAACATAAATTATTGAGAAAAAAAAATACAAATAGGGTAGATAAAAATACTGTTCGAGAGAAAAAATATTGTGAACAAAACGAGAACAAAATATAAGGTGGACGTAAAAGATTGAGTGGACTGTATATTTAAACATTTACTGTAGAGAATTGAGCTAAAATATGGGATAAAATATATATTGGAAATACAAATAATTATGGAATTAGTGATGTATAATAATGTGAATATGATAATTAGTGGACTGTATGTAGGGGCATTAGGGGCAGATTCCAATCCGGCTCGATTGGATCAAATCAGAAATCAAATGACGGGGCCTTTGTGGGCCTCGTCGCGTCGGGCCAGCTCGATGAGCTGATGAGTGGAGTGAGAGGTATGGGCGGGGGGTGTGAAGGGAACGGATGGGCTGACGATAGTAGGTGAACTGACCTGATTTGATGGATGTTCTCCACGCGGCACGTGGCACGTGTCACGAGACACTCCTTCTTCCTTCACTTATTGGAGATGCACACAAAGTCACTAAGTCTATGTAAGTTTCTAGGTATCGAGCCGAAATATGAGCAGTGATGAGCGCGTTATCGTGCGGGGATAGAATCAAGCGAGAGTTAGACGCACACACGGCGGGAGTTCATGCGTGCGGGCTCGGGGTTCGAACTAACTGTGATGTCACTTTCAAAATGTCACCAGCTAACCGGCAAGCGCGCGCGCTGCGTTTCGTTTCGCCAAATGGCAGAAACAGGCCGTTTTATCAAGATTAAAGGAAGCGGGACTCCGGGTAAACTGGTCTAAGTGCGAATTCTTTAAAGATTGTGTCACTTATTTGGGCTATAAGATTGACAAATATGGTCTTCACACGGATAGCAGTTAAATCGACGCAATTGTGCCGGCACCGATACCTAAAGACGTGACAGAATTGAAAAGCTTCTTAGAATTAGTCAACTTTTATTCCAAGTTTTGTGCAAACATAAGCGTAACTTTAAAACCTTTGTACCTCGATGCGCATTGGCCGGACGGCTGTTAGGGCGTGCCCCCGAGGCGACGCGCACCAGTCCGTCCCCGCTGGTGCGACGCACAGTGCGGCGATGGGGACCGCCACCCATCACGCGGAGTGCCTCACGGCGGGGGGTGGAGTGTGGAGTGTAGGATGGGTGTATGGAATGTAAGAGGAGGTATGGCTGATAATATGAACGAATTCATCGATGTTATGACAGAGAGCGAGTTAGATGTTGTGTCTTGTCTGAAACCAAGCGGAAGGGTAGTGGAGTAGACGAGCTCCTGGGCGGGAGTTTAGTGCTGTGGTCAGGAGTGGCAAACACCGAGCACGCCTGCCAGGGAGTGGGAATTCTACTATCCAGCCGCTTGGCAGAATGTATGATAAGTTATGATGCGGTGAGCCCCAGACTTATTTGGGCTCGCTTTAAAATAGGCCTTACCCGACTATTTTTAGTCGCGGTGTATGCTCCGGTGGCCTCAGTGGACACTTGCGACCTGAATAAGTTCTGGGAATGTGTGAGTAATGTTCTAGAGATGAAAGAAGGGAATGAAAAGCTGATTATTTGTGGTGATCTGAATGGATGGGTCGGGACAGCCCGTAAGGATTACGAGGCAGTACATGGCAAGTATGGTGATAAGAGAGTGAACGAGGCAGGCAAGCTGATATTAGATGTATGCATGGAGAGAAACCTTTTTGTGGCGAACACCATGTTCGACCACAAAAGGATCCATCAGTATACATGGGAACGGAAAAATGAGCGAAGCATGATAGACCTGTTTCTAATAGATCAGCGACTCAGAACACAGGTGATGGATACCAGGGTGTATAGGGGAGCTGACCTGGGAACGGACCACTTCCTAGTTATAACTAGGATAAGGGGTCTGTTCGCGGGCTGGCGATCCCGCGCTGGGGATCCCTGTTCTGCAGTCGCAGACCGCATCAAAAGCTGGAGGCTTCAAGATGCGGCTATTAGAGACAGATATCAAGAAAGGGTATCTGAACAGCTAGCCTGTCCACCGAAAGATGTGTTTGAGAGTGTCGATGTTTGTTAGCAGTTCCTTAAGTCCAGCATATTATGCGCCGCGAAAGAGGTTTGTGGCATTTCGAAAGGGCGGACAACCAAAAATGGCGATGGTTGGTGGGATGATGATGTGAAAGAAGAAGTTAAAAAGAAGAAGGATGCAAGGCAAGACATTTTGGCTATGTCCAGCTCAAGTGAGAGTATGAAAGAAAAGATGAAAGAAAAATACCGCCTGCAAAAAAATCGTACGAAAGAGATAATAGCTCAGAAGCGTGAGAGGTTCCAAATGAGTGTAGACGAAAAACTGTCACAGAATTTCAAGGACAATGCAAAACTTTTTTGGAGGGAAGTTAAGAAGTCCAGAAATTGTGTTACAGCTAGTAGTAGGATGAATGTGATTTTCTCGAAGGACAATAACATACTGACTGACAAAATAGACGTCCTCAGGCGATGGAGTGAATTTTACAAAGATATGTATGATGATGATGCCGCTGATCTACTCACAGAGCTGCCTCCAACAGAATCTGTCGAGGATCCTATAGCGGGTAAAATAAGTATGGGAGAGATTGTAAGTGCGATAAGAAGTCTGAAATGTGGAAAAGCTGCGGGAATAGATGGGATTACAGCTGAGATGATCAAGTACGGTGGACCAGCGGTCTGGGACGTCATCTCATCTATTTGCTATGCAATCTTTGCTGGGAAAAGGGTGATGTTCCGGACGACTGGAGGTGAGCAGTCATCGTGCCTTTCTATAAAGGAAAGGGATCACGATTGGACTGCTCAAACTACAGAGCCATCAGCTTGGTCAGCTTAGCAAGTAAAGTGTACACGAAGATCCTGACGATAAGAATGCAAGAGCGATCCGAAAGGTTTCTCTCGGAATCCCAAGGTGGATTTAGACCAGGAAGAGGATGTATGGATCAAACCTTCTCGCTTCGCGGAATCGCGGAAAAGTTTTTGGATATTAACCAAAAGGTTTTCTGCGCTTTCGTCGACTTGGAGAAGGCATTTGATAAGAGTCGTACGAAAGGAACTCTGGGACGTGTTGCCTGGATATGGAGTGAGCAGTTCCCTACTGCATGCCGTGAAATCACTCTATAGTGATAGCGAGGCGTGCGTTAGGGTTAATGGTGAGATGTCACCCTGGTTTGATGTGAAGTCGGGGTCAAACAAGGGTGTATCATGTCTGCCTGGCTGTTCATTATATATCTAGATAACTGTCTGAGAGCACTAAGAACGAACGGATGTGGAGTGAAAATGGGAAACTTAGTGGTCAACTGCCTACTATACGCCGATGATGCGGTTTTACTGGCGTCATCAGAGGGCGAACTGCAGTCACTAGTTACCATAATGAAAGAAGAATGTGAAAAGAAGGGGCTGCGCCTAAACGCTGGCAAGACTAAGGTTCTGGTATTCGAAAGAGATGAACAAGTGACCGAGTGTGCTATATCGGTAAATGGGCAAATTCTAGAGCAAGTGAATGAATTTGTATATCTTGGAAGCATGTTCACACGAGATGGAAAGTATGAAAAGATATTGAAAGAAGGATAACTGCCGGAAATAAGGTGAATGGAGCCATGTTGGCGTTGATGGGCAGTAAAAGTCTGAGCAAGAATGCTCGAGTTGCTGTCCACAGCGCGATATTGGTACCTACCTTATTGTATGGCAGCGAATCCTGGGTATGTCAGAGGAAATATGAAAATAGCTTGAATGCAGTCGAGATGCGATCTCTTCGAAAAATGTGCGGCGTCACGATATTAGATCGAATTCGCAATGAAGAGATTCGCAAATCAACTGGCGTGAATGAGGGCGTGATTGTAAAGATGAAGAAAGGCATGTTACGTTGGTTTGGACACATAGAAAGGATGAGTGAAGAAAGATTGACGAAACAGATATACAAAGCAAAAGTGTGTGCAAGAAGAGGCAGAGGAAGGCCACATTCCAACTACCTGGATCAAATCGATCGGACGCTCAAGGAAGGGAACGATAAGAGTACTCGAAACCGACGAGCATGTATGAAGAGACTGATGAATGTGGACGAAGCGAAAGAGGTATGTAAGTCTAGAGAGAACTGGCGCTCTATACTCTCTGCCTACCCCGTTAGGGACTTGACGTGATGATATGTATGTATGTAAAACCTTTGTATGACTTACTTAAAAAGAATGTGCAGTGGCGTTGTGTGTATAGTGCACATATAGGTGTAGTTAAAATGAAGCAAGTTGCTCGCAGTTATCTATGGTAGGCAGGCTTAGACGCGGACATTGAGCGGGCGTGCCGTGAATGCCCCGCGTGCAGCTCCCAGCGAGACCAGCCGCCGCCCGCGCCTCTTCACTCGTGGCCATTGCCGACGGAGCCTTGGATGCGATTAAATATTGATTTCTTAGGGCCGTATCGCAACAAGTATTACTTGGTATTGGTTGATGCTTACTCCAAGTGGTTGGAAGTTGAATGTGTACCAACTACGTCGGCAAATGCGGTAATTACTAGCTTACGAAAAATGTTCGCACGTTTCGGGTTACCTAAGAGTAATAATAATATAAATAATATATCCTTACGCCTTCCCACAAGGGTCCCCGAAGGGGTAGGCAGAAGTGTATAGGTAATACCCACACACCCACTTTCCGCCAGAGGTATATTAGGTGCCAACGTGACAGATGGCGAGTCCATCGCCGTTACTCAAGCATGACTATAACATACGCCTTTGAATTTCTTCTCAGACGTATGCAGGTTTCCTCTCGATGTTTTCCTTCACCGTAAAGCTCGTGGTGTGACTAATCACTGTACTTAAGTTCAGAAAAAACTCATTGGTACAGTCGGGATTCGAACTTGCGACCTTTGCGTCGCAGGCAACTGCTCGAACCACTCGGCCACCACGGCTACCTAAGAGTATAGTTAGTGATAATGGACCACCATTCTCGTCATCGGAATATCTGTCGTATCTTAGTAAAAATGGCATCAGACGCATTTTTGTTGCACCATATCACCCCTCAAGCAATGGGGCTGCTGAAAATGCTGTGAGACTGGTAAAACAAGTCCTTAAAAAAGCTACAGTATCCAACGTAGATTATGATATTGCAATTAGTAGATTTTTGTTTACCTACAGGAATACTGAGCATTCGACAACCCAGAGAGAGTCAGCGGTGGCAATGCTAGGTCGTAGGCTACGCGGCAGGTTAGATTCGTTACGGCCCTGTACTCAGGACCTGGTGCAAGAGAAGCAGAGTAAGCAGGAGTTGCGACGAGGTGGCGTCACGCGTGAAGTCGCTCCGGGTGACTCGGTGTTAGTGCGCGATTACACTAGTTCTCCCTCAAAGTGGAAAGACGGAATAGTTTTGAGTAGGACAGGGCCTATTTCGTATAAAGTTAAGACTATGGATGACGATCGCATTCATAAACGGCACGTGGATCAAATAATCGCTAAAGATATACGAAAATCGCGTCTTTTTATGTCTTGCATTAACAGCAATAACTTATCGCCATTAAAGGGAGAAAATAAAGACTCCAATTCCGACTATAATCCCGGTTAGCAGTGGTCAACACCTACCAAAGGTTCCCCTCCGCGTCAACTCGAGTCGGTATCGAGTTCGCCGTATTGCCAAGGAGGAGGCGTGGGCGAGAGCATAGTATCCGAGCGCGAAGCTGCCGCGCCAGTTAGCGATGTGTGCGGCGAGGCTTAGCCCGTTCTTGGTGAAGATATTACTAATGATAGACGAGAGCGCAAATGTCGGAACCTTACTCCTCATAGAATGACCTTACGGACACGTAAACTAAGAAAAGAGTAGTTTCATAGCAGTGTAATGTTACTAATTAATTATTTTAAACTTCTGTTGATCGATGCTTCTTTTGATATGTACCTACTTGTTGTTTTAAGGAGAGAAAAGTGTAATGTATGTACGTAGGTAGACATATTTATTGTAAGATGACCCTCCTGGCATTGATACAATAAAGCCCTCAGTCTGCGATTGACCGTGTTTCATTCAATACATTACACTTTCATAAGACTAACACACCACAGGAATCCCAACGCTGCCAAAACTTGTTTAGCACCATAATGACATATGTTTCCTTGCATGATACCTTGCAAACCACCATCGACGCTAAACGTGACTTGTATAAAAAACTAACCCTGCAAGCCTATCTACCTGGGTTAAAGGACCCGCTAGGTTCACGTATTAGATGTATGCGTCCAGAGACCATTGAAAAGGCACTCGAGTTCGTTCACGAGGAAACCAATACCATGCATTTGCAAAGTAGAAACGACCATATACCTGATAGGAACCTACTTCACAGGCCTTGCAGCCCCAGCCATCAAGAAATTTTAATATGTCTAGCAATAATAATTTTAACATGCCACATTTTAAGCCCATGAATCTTAACATGCCCGGTCCTTCTAGGCCGCAGTATATGTATCAACCAGCCACGTGGACCGATACGTACTTAACAAATATTTAGCATGCCGCCACCTGGTTA
>JACCPG010007305.1:0-16100 GCA_016069955.1 Drepana arcuata
TGTCGCGCGGCGTGGTCGCGCAGGTGCTCGCGGCGGCGGAAGGCGCGCCCACACGCGGCGCACTCGTGCTGCCGCTCGCCCGTATGGCGGCGCGCGTGCCGCATCAGCTTGCTCGCCGACCGGAACGACCAGCCGCAGTTCTGACAACACACCGCCGCCGTTCGTATTTTTAACACGCTTTTATGAACTTCATTCATGCAACGAAAACTTTGAACATTTGATTTTGACTTTCAAAATGTCGGATTAAATCGAAATTCGGCATACCTACTTACTTATCAAGGACCGACGACAATTCAATATTTTTAACAGTTACGCCCATTATCCTTACTAATAAAAAAATAAAAAATAATAGTTTAATAAACGTAAAAAATACGGTTTTATAGTAAACCAAAGTAAAAAATCAATCGGAATTATATGAAAAGCGTATTTTTTGTTTTTTAAACTATTATTTATTTATACCACAAACGAGCGTGCAGTCCGCATATATATGTACGTTTGGAACACCAAGAGTAGCACTGGTGCATGATTACCCTATATTAATATGTTCATTACCCTTATATACCCTTCTTTTTGACGCCATGTACTATATAGGAAAACAGCGGGGAATTCGTTCCACAGCCTGAGCCGAAGGAAAATTCTGAAGCCGCACAGTGCGAGACCCGTTCGGTTCCTAGGTATTGCAGAGTGGATACGTACCGGGTGCGTGCAGTGGTAGGGCCGGTCGCCGGTGTGAGCGCGCGCGTGCTCGCGCAGGCGGCAGGGCTGTCGGAAGGCTCGGCCACAGCCGGGCCACGTGCACAGCAGCGCACTGCGCCCGCACCGCCCCGCCGCGTGCGCGTGCAGCCCTATCGCCCAAAAGAAGCGCCGCCCGCACTGCTCACACCTAGACAACGTTAAGACAATCTAACTACTATAGATACTCAAATCAAATCAAATCAAAGTTTTATTCAACGTAAGGGACACAGGGAACACTTGTTGAACATCATATACTTAATAAAAACTAAAGTTACCGCCGCTACCAAGAAAAAAAACCTGCAAGGAGAAGAAACGGCGAAACAAACTCCCCGGTTTTCTGTTTTAACATTTTTCTTTTACGTAGGGGTAGAAAAAGATTAAATTACATATAAACTCTGTCTAAGAGGAGCAATTCATTGCCATGCATGGCCACCTTTCAAATAATCTGATTTTGTGTTCTGATTCTGTAATCTGGATTCGGCGTTAGAGTATGTACGTACTACAAGACGTAACAATGTTTTTTTCTTTGTATATTTGCAGGTTGTTCTCATTCTGATTTAAATTCCGACTGATTTGGATAATAGTTTAAATAGAGATTTAATCACGATGCAACCTCTTCTAAATTTTCTGATAATTTACACCCCAAAAAAACTACTATAGCTAACATGGCAGGGCTAGTGTATGAATATTTACATGTATAGAGCTTCATCGAGGGTGTGATCCTGGTTCAGGTGGGTGAGCAACTCCTGACGCACTTGAAACACACGACCGCAGCCGGCCTCTGTACTGTCGCCGACCGCCTTTTTGACAGGACACTCCACTGACACATGGCTGGCTCTATTAATCTGTCTAATGTGCCCGTTTTTATGAGCCTTCAACTTCTGCTCACTCCAGAATCCTTTATTGCAATTTGGTTCGTCACACTGAAAAAACATACTTCAATATAAATATATATCTTTACGGCTTCCCACAAGGGTCCCCATACAATACTTTAATATTTAGATGCCAACATGACAATTGGCGAGTATATGGCTGTTACTCAAGCAGAACTATACATATGTATGTCTTTAAATTTTTTCTGATTGGTATACTCTATGTTTCTTAATTTCCTTAAGTTTCTTCATTTCAATCCTTATTCATTTTTGGATTTTCTCAAAACCATACTTTCCAATGAAGTAGTAAATATATAATATACATACATAAATGACTAAAATTTTCTTACCTTAAGTTTAACAGGCCTACTACTAATACAGTCTGTGATTATATTTTGGTTAAATGTCATAGTTGAAACTTCATGTGATGTGCTAAACTGTTGATTAGGCAACTCAACCACTGGGGTGGCCACACTGGTGAGTATTTGCTCCTCTGTCCCACTACTGAGTTGAGATGCATCATCTGTAATACAATTCATATATATATATGCATACTTGAGGTCCGAATCCTTCAAGCATGTATCTATCTACCTTCAAGCAGTCTCTTAAACTGATAAATGCTAAAGCAAAAGTCTGTAAGTCTAGAAGGAACTCTATACTCTCTAGCCGGTTTGAAACTTGGTGTGATGATACATACATGTATATAAGCAACAAGAAAGAACAGTAATAATTACAGGGAAATCATTAATTGACTGAACAGTCAAGGATGGAAATATCAAGAGTATTTGAAACTGGTAAGCATGCATGAAGAGCCTGATAGTTATGGATAAAGCGAAAGAGGTTTAGAGGAAATGGGTGCCTTCCCTGCGAGGAAGACAGTGCTAATATCAATTTAAAACAAATAACTTACTATTGTTTAAAACAAAGCACCAGTTTGAGCTCGCTTGGATATCACTTTGTGTCTCAGGCAATGGGGTATTCTGTAAGGAAATAAATAAATTGCATATAAAAAAAAGTGTTAAAGATGTTTTTAGAGCACAATGAAGTAATTTGACCACCTGTTCAGTGACACCAGCATTTAAAAATGAGTCAATGTTGAGTGGTAGATCAGGCTCCTTGTCTATACCTGAAACAGATTTTTTTTCATGAACATACCCTTTGCATACTTTAATATATTTAGACATATTTATTCTGTATGTGTGATTGTCACCATAAACAACTTGCCCAATTGGGATGCATTGTTGTTTGTATAGTTCATTGGATTTCTCGATAATTTAAAAATGGTAGGTGACAATGCAATTGTGTTTACGGAATGTTTCATCCATTTAATTCTAGATGGGCTACATTTTTTTTGTTACATTACCCATATATACATTTTTTATGCTGATAAATTTTATCTTTACCTTATTATCTTTTTTGTAGATAATATAAACAGGAGTACTCGAAACCAATGAGCATGTATGAAGAAACTGATGAATGTGGACGAAGCGAAAGAGGTATGTTTCTTTTTTATACCACATGGGTGGCAATCAAGCATGCGGTTCGCCTGATGGTAAGCGGTTACCGCCGCCTATGGACGATTGCAACACCAGGTGTTTATTCGCGCGTTGCCGACTCTGCAGAAATCTTTTCACACCCTTCTTGAAGAACTCCATGCTGTACTCTCCAGGGAAAACCGCAACGGGGAGCATTCCACAGCCTGAGCATTCGCGGAAGAAAACTCCTTTGGAAGTGCACAGTGCGAGACCTTTGTCTAGACCTATGTAAGTCTAGAGAAACTGGCGCTCTATACTGTCTGCCTAGCCCGCTAGGCACTCGGGGTGATGAAATGTATGTATGTGTAAACAACATCCAAGGGTGTTGGAAAAGCAAGAGAATTCAGAACTGGGGCACGTATGATGAGACTGATAAATGTGGGTAAATGTAAACAAGTCTTCAAGCATAGAGAGAACTACTGTCTATTCTCTCTGCCTCATGGTGTGATGATATGTATGTCTGATAAGCAATGGCATTACAATTCTTAATACTTACAATTAACTTCAGTATTGCTTAAAAATGTATTAAACTCCAATCCCATAGCCTTGTTATCAATACTGGTATTACATTTCTTAACCTTATGGAATGTATTACATTCTTTAATACTAAAACCTTCTGCATTCTTCCTTGGAGTTAATTGGTTTGCAGTGACTAGAGGTATCTCACTGGGAGACTCTTTTACATCTTTCTTGAGAATTGACACTTTCGGTTTTCTCCTCAGAATATTTGGTTTCTGAAATGACTTCTTCGTCTGATTCTTCTCATGTGACATAAACATGGTTCACTTTTTTTTTATTTGATAACCTGTAAATAAGAATATGAAAAATCTTTTTTCTCCAAAACTTTCTCATCCCTTTTTAGTCTAAGCTGGGCTTACTATGGAGGAAGTAGCGTCACAGTTTTATATTAACTGCTTGTGGAGACTGGGAGATTTTAATAGTAAAACAGTAATTAATTTACTGCCAGAAAGGAAACCTTAGGTTGTACTGGCAGTAATATTCCAAAAGTTAGACTGAATTTGGTTAAGCTTGGCAGATTTATATGAAATTTAGAATGGATAACATGATACATTAAACCATTACACCTATACCATGATACATTAAATCGCTTAAAGTACACTGGGAGCACTGGAGACATATTATAAACTATAAACCTCTTATTAGACGTTACAATTACTAGTGATATACATGATATAAATAACATAGGTACATTTCATTAAATTATATGTTACACATTTTTTGCCAATAGCTTAAAAATCATTGTTTATGAAATTCGTGGATAGTTAATATCGAATGTGAGTGAGTGAACTTATTGTTGTTTGGATCGATATTATTTTATTATTAGAAAAATCTCAAACCCCATACAATGTCCATTCTCTGAGAAACGTCAATAATACATCGTCCACTCGGACAGATTGTCAGGTAGGTATTTCATTTTTTATTTACAACATATTACGCTCACTGCGACGCATTTTTTAATATCAACATTTGTAACTGCTAATTTAGCAAAGACTCATAACAAACACTTTCACACTTGTAATTATTATGACTAAAGAAACGACATGGTGAAAAAAGCTTAAATCGCAAAAGGTAGAGTAAAGAAAACCTATTTTATGAAACTGACATACAGAGAAATCAAAATAACATGACAACATTGATAACCACAGAAAACGATCAACGATAAATGACCTGGATACTAGTATTTCTTATGCATACATTTTTTATGCGTTAATTTGTATACATATATGTACTGCATAAATATAATCTCACGCACTTCTTCATTCTTTTTTGTATAAACAGAAACGCTACCGGCTACCTTAAGACATTTATTAAAATTATCTCAACAGATTTTAGAAGTTGATCTCTGAAATTTCTCTCCGTGTATTTTATTATTTATCTGTTATCGGCGTGATATATTATAAATCTGTTAAAAATACCGCGAAGGCTAATAATAATAAATAGTAATTTTGCCGTGAAGGTTATGTGTGTGACTGTGAGTTGAAAACATGGTTATAATCTTTGATTTAAAAGACCGAAATAGCAGAATAGTAATTAAAGACAGTATCATATCCAAACAAAATTTATTCCTACCATGGATCTTGAAGAAATGATCGCCGATGTGGATGACATCAGCGAACCGGCGTGTATGGATAAAATGCTGATATACTTGGAACAACTGCAGGAAGAAGACGAAAAGTTCATGCAGGTAAACTGAAACAGATTTTTTTTATTTTTTAGAATTACAAGGAGCCTAAGAAAGATATCTTGCATCGAAATCGTAGCGTGATGTGAAACATGGTGAAGGATTTCCCTGGACTTAATTTTTTATGCATTCCTCAGCTTTTAGTTAGCAAGTTACACACAGAAGAAATAACTTGGGAGCAACCATGGTATCAGCAATCCTATTGTTTGACGAGGCCATTAAAAAAAGAAAAGAATGCAGAACATTTGGAACAATATCGCACGGATACAATTTCAAAAGCAGAAAATGACCGGATCCAAAAAAACTGGCGGAAGTTTCGTAGGGTAAATTTAAAATATTTATATACTTAAATTCAAATAGAATACAAAGGCAAGTATGTTTGCTTTAAATATTTGCTCCTAAAGGCATATGAAATGTTCAGTAGTGACAGTAAGTGTTCGGGTATGATTTGATAATACTATGTGTACATTATAGCTATTATAGAGGTGATTTGTAATTCAAAGATAAATTTATAAAACATTTCACACACATGGGTTATAGTGAAGATATTAAACAAAATGTTACCTATAAAAATAAAGGCTTCTTTCTTTGTGACTATTAACCAAACTACATTCATCATTAAATTCATCAAAGCCTTAGTAGACTTCAAATATCCAAATATGAAGAATGTGTTAATTAATTTTGAATGTATATTTTTTAACCAGAAATTTGATTTACCAGACAAGCTCATTAGTCTAGCTCGATGGAGAAGTAAAGGTCGGAGCAGAAATCCAAGGACACCAGAAGAACAGGCCAGACGGTTTGTTACTGCTTACTTGGCTAGAGGTCTAGAGAGAACTAATTATCAAGTATTTAAGCATATTGTAACATACTTTGGAGGTGTTGTCAAGGGAGCGTACTCACCAATGGAAGAAAAAATCATGGAGATATGTTTCCTACATAAGCCTCACAAGGCTGTTACATATTTGTCCACTATTCTCAGTAGAGAACCTAGGGGCATCTACAAAAGGTTGCAATGGACATATGATGGTATGTTATTTGTTAAATATTTACATACTGATTTTTCACATATATACTCAGGTTTCTGTAGATGAACTGATAGCGGCTATTGCCTCAATTACAGAGACTTGTCTCACATCTGTGATTGGAGTAAGGTGCACGGCCTAGTAGTTAACCCTACAAAGTAATCCTGGTTGGGGGACCTAGAATGAATGCCAAGGTTCAATGGTCTCAACTTCCCCAGGTTTTTTGTAATGGTTCCTATATTGCATATAGCCATAAAGCTTATCTTATAGCGATATAACATTAAGAGTAATGTTTTGAGAATCCACAGATACAAGATCTTAGCCATAAATGTTTTGCTACCATATGTTTACCATATATTTTTCCATATGAAAATTGCATAACTTTCTGCAAATTAAGTAATTATTGACTATTCTTCCACGGATTATGGTGAATAGAATTATGGTTCATTTAACACTGAGTACCTGTAGATTGTAACCAATATTGATGATGCCAAGTGATATTTATATCTTTATAGAGTTTTGTTTATTCCTACAGGCAGGCCTGAGAAAAAAAGATTGAAGTGGACTTTACCTTTAGCAACAAAATTCCTAACATTACTATTACAATACACAGAACAGCCACTTGAAGATCTAATGGATGCACAAATAGACAAATCTGTTTGGATAAAGCTTGAAAATGATATGGATCAAAAATATGTGTATTTACGAAGGTTTTGGTACAGCTCACTTCATGTACAAGTATTTGTGAAAGCAGATGTTAAACTAAACAAGCTAAGAAAAAAAGTATTTAAAATGTTAGTAACACATTTTAACAATTTTGTTGGCATGACATACCACATACACATAAAATAATCATATCTTCACCTTATTGCAAGGGTTCATGAAGTGTTTAGACAGAGCTAAGTTTTACCTGATGATATCAATCTTTGAATTTTTGTGTATGTGAAAAGTGGGTACTGCACATTTCTGCCTATGTCTTCTGAGACCTTTATGGGAAGGCATGAAGATATTGAAATTCTTTTGGCGGGTTTCCTCTTTTCTTGTTATATATTTGCGCATATTACATACTAGCTGTGCCCGCGACTTCGTAGGCGTGGTTGGCTGTATCATTCGTAAAAATGCTTTTTTTCTTTTTAAAAAACAGTATCCTATGATACTTCTAATACCTCCAAGAATACTTGTACAAAGTTTTATGGTGATCGGTTAAGTGAAAGCGTAACAAACAAACTTACATTCACATTTATAATATTAGTAAAGATTCAGACTGCTAAACCTACACATCATCTTGTTTAAAGGCATTCAGATTTTTCAATGCGTAATAATCATTTATCATGCATCAGAGACGCCGACAAGAGCCCAGCTCGTGAATTTGTGATGATGAATAATCATTTAATTTAAAATGTTTTTCAGACTAAAATCATCCCAGTACGAAGTGTGGAGTGATATAAGATGGAAAGAAGTGGTGAAACAGTTCCCGCGAGGATTCACACATATCTTCTTGTACCGGACCTGCTTACCAGTTGCATCACGGCAACAAAACTATTTAAAACTTCCGCTACATAATATCATAGAATATGGACTTAAACGAGTGAAAGCTAAAATGCATTCAAACAAACGTTTAAAGACCCTTGCCTTTGATAAAGAAAATAATTTGGTAGTGGTCCGGTATGGTGATGATAAGGAAAACAATGTATAATTGTTTATATTTTAATAAATCTAACATAAGCTTATTATTTTGCCCTGCACATTATTTTTCCAAGAACTATATCTGCAGTACTGAAATTCAAAATTTACCATTGTACCGTCTTCGGTCCACTAAGCAAGTTCACGTGTTAAGAGGTACCTACGGTATTTGATACTTTTGAGGAGGTCGATATTGGTCGACTCATCGTTAGTTCCTTCAACCCCTGATATTTTTGGTTTACTGCATAAAATACATATCACCGCGTAAATCGATACATTATATCGAGGTATTTTTATTTTGGCACCATTAGTTTAGTTATATGAGGTTTTGGTTTTACATCATTGGTTATTTATTTATTTTATATAATAACAAAATATAATAATTAAAATATCCACATGGCTGCGAATGGGTAGGCAGGTAGGTAGTCCCCAGACACCCATTTTTCAGCAGAGATATATTTTAGGATACGCGATAATATAATCATTAATTATAACACACACAGAACCATAGACTACAATTAATATACTAGCACAGAACGATAAATATATCAAGCGATTTGCAATGCAAAGTTTTCTCCGAATTAAATCCAAAGTACACAAATTCACCTATTATGTTTTGAAGTAAATAAAAATCAGAATCGAATAAAATTTTATAAATATAGAGTAGTAAATTGTATTAATTTGAAACGAATTTATGCATACATTTCTATGTTGGCCGATATGTCCAAGGAATTCACCAACCAACGAGAAAACTAGTTATCCTCTATTTTGTTTCTGGGTGGAGTAACAAACAATATTTTGTGTAGGTAGTAGGTACCTACTGTCCCGTTCTGTCAGTCAGTTAATGTCTACATGTCTAGTCTAAATCAAGTCTTTATTACTTGTATCTTTGCAGTTTATCCGTGTTTGTAATTGGACTGTGTGTAGAAATTACGGAAGCATTTATTTAAAAAGTAAAATCAAGATTATTTGAGGGACAATGAATGCCAATGTTCTGAAACAGAGTTTACAAGATCTACTGGATAGTGACGACGAATTACCAAGTAAGGAATCTGAAACAGTTGTATTTAAATAAGTCGTTACTTCATCAAGTAGATAAGTTTTAGGTAGCTGTTAATATGTACCATATTAATATATTAAATGTTAATGTGTATTCTTCCATCCCTTACTTATTAACTCTTTACATCAAACCCGCTGAATGAATTGAGTTAAAATTTTGTAAAAAGCTTAGACTTCGTCAACTGACCTAGGATCTGCTTTGCCTTGTGTTTATGTTTTTGTACTTAATTTTCAGCATCCTATGACGATGTTGCCGATATTCCTGCATATCAAAACGACTCACGGTTTGTACCTGTAAAATTTCATTGGTTGGAAAAGCAACCAGTGAAGAGTAATATACCTCAAACATCTTTATATGCCCTTCTAAATGAAGATGTTGTAAATGAAAAAGCAAAAAATTTAAAATGTGGGGAAAAAATATTGATCAAGAAAGGTATTTTAAGCAAAAAAGATATTTATTGCTTACAATGTATAGAGGCATCAACAAGTGATGCAACTATGTTATGGTTTATAAATTTTCTAACTTACAAGGATTTACAGTCTCCCTACAAATATTTGACTAGTTGTTTGGTTGGTAATGTATTTTCTGAATATTCAAAACCTAATGCAAGGTTGGATTGGGAATCAAAACAATACAAATATCAAATAGTTCAGCATTAAGTTTATATATTGTATGTAAATTCAATATTAAGGTTATATAATTAGATCATAAATCCATATCATAAGAAATAACACCAAATTTGTAACTTGTATATGTATAAACAAGGTAAATGAGTCCATGTCTGAGATAATTTCATGATAGATATCATCATCATCACTCATTTGGTGGTGGACCTCCAATAAGAAGACCTATCAGGAATATATATTCATCATAGGACCTCATATTTGAGATTGAGACTTAAAAATGTACAAGGATAAAAAAGAATAGCACTCAAATTATTTTCTTTATTTACATTCGGATCTAATAGATTTATGTACAGACTCCAAAACAGCAACTTTATTTGATGTTATCAATTTGCTCCAAGAATCCTTGGGAACACCTCACTGATTGCTGGTAACACTTTTCAAATCCATCTGCGTTACTATCCTGTAAAATATGAAGTGCATTGCTTTGCATAAATTGTGAATCTAAAATTAAGTCAATTTTTTTATTTATAATTTTTTAACAGAGCATTTTGCTCTAGGACTCTCATTTGATAAGTAACAGATCAAAGTGTCTCCATCTACTAAAATTGAATATTATCATCCTTTTTACTGCATGTCAAAACATATGAAAAAGTACATAATATGCTTGAGTAACGGCGACAGACTTGTCACATTGGCACATAAAATATATCTCTGGTGGAAAGTGGGTGTGTCGGTACTACCTATAGACCTCTCCCTCCCCCTTAGGGAACCCTTATGGGAAGGTGTGAGGATATATTAATACATAATGTTTCAAACAATGTTAAATCCAAATATGTTGCCTTTAGTGCCATATTATTGATTATGCCTTTATCTAAAGAGTTCGTCTGAGTTAATATGCTTTGACCTGTTAGTCCTTATTGGACGCATCATATTAGTACTAAATTTCAATATAATATGTTTAGCATTATCACAAAATAAACAATTTATTTAAATAACACTCTTATTTGCCATCCTGTATAAAAACGAAAACCAACCTTGTATGTGATTATTATAGTGTTAAGATATTATGATGAAATGATAAGAATCTTACATAGTAAGGATCCCTGATAATTCTGTCGCCTTGCGGATCAAAGTCCCCAAACATTAAAAGTTTTGCTTTACTTCCACTGGGTGCCTTTCTCTTGAGATCTTTCATGTTCTCCTCATCCATACCAAATATATAGTCATAATAGTTAAAATCCTTAGATGTTATCTGAAATGAAACCTTCTGTTATAGCATACAGTAAAACCACAACAAGCTAAGTAGTTAAAGGAATTCTTCATCAATGACAATTGTTTGTACAGACATACAAACAAATCATCACACCCTCACAGGTATGCATAAAGGGTAGTGCCAGTTACATGTACATGGTGAGTTTATATATCAGTAGTATGGTTGGATGACTAACCAAAATAATGTTCTAATGATTACAGTATATACACTTCAGTGTACAAGGGGATGGATCAGTAGAAAAAATAATAATATCTAAAAGAACGAGGCTTACTTGTCGAGCATGGTTATTATATGGGACTTTATGTTTCCTCATAGTGTCGAGAGCTCTCCAGTCTGGCGGGTTACCGACATGCCAGCCTCCTATAGCCGCACTGTCTATTTCCCATTGCTCACCCAAATTCTTGTCATTAACTGTTTTTTTAAATACGCCTTCGGCAATAGGAGATCGACAGATATTACCTTAAAAAAATTAAGCAACTTTTATCTCTCATTTGTAAGTCTGTTGTCAGAAAATCCCGCTTACTGTGATAAGAAAATTCAGTTCTGTGGCTCTTATTATAATGATGGCTTACCGAGACAAATGAAAAGAGCTTTTTTCTTTTCAGACATTTTACGCCTGGAGCCACTCTATCAATTTATAATAATGTACTTGTTTGATTAGTTTGGTCGTTTGTTCAGTGCACTGCTCAAATAAAAATTCTGTTTGGCCTACTCAATCAGGTTAGGCTTTTTTGATTTGACTGCACCAAAGAGTAAATAAAGTAATAAATAAAGAAGAGACTTCGCTATCTGTCTACAACTTCTTAAAATTATCTTTGACAGGGATACTAGTTTTTCAGTGACATGCATATTAAAAACTTAAAAACCCTCTTAACTATAATGCTTAACTAGTAAAATGCTAGTAAAATATCAAGTCAGTGAGAAATATTTTATATATCATACATATATCAAGTTGATGTATGTATTATTATAATCAATTACTTTATGTGACTGCTTAATATGGTCTTGTTAGAAAATGTTTTAAAATTGTATACTTATGTAAAATGAAAGTTTCAAACATTTCAAAACATTTGCGACTTAAGTAGTAGTATCCATGTCATGAATAGACTATAACAAAAAACAACAGTTACATTCATTACTTACAGTATTAAATTAAATTAAATTCCGCGCGGAATTAGACAGCACCTTAATATTTTTTATCAACGCTTGTTATTATTAATTAATTTTATTTCCTTTAAATTTAAACCTATTATGATTTGTGCATATTATGCTCGTCCGGCACGGACTCGCTACCATCGTTAGTGAGTGATATTTTTTTCGTGATCCACATCTCTGAATGATATTGTGATAACAAACTCAATACTTATGAATACTATCTTACCTTGAAGTAAGTAACCAAGGTACTGATTACTGAGACAATTAATACAGTAAACGGCACTCTTGTTTTCTTTTCAGTACCACCAGCCGCAAAGTACCTTTGCTACCGGTTACCGCAAGTCCTTTTGCTTCTAATAATTTTTTTTTAAATCAGAGGCTACTTAATTTAGTAAATATAAAATGGAGAGTTCTTATATGACACTTAATGGTGTTCAAACTCATCTTATAACGCGTGGTGCTCCTTTTAGTAATGAAGGTAGAGATGTTGTAATTTGTGTAACTGGTAATCCAGGGGTCTCAGACTTTTACATAGAATTTGCATCTGCTTTAGAGGAAAATACTGGGTTCTCTGTTTGCGTAATAGGTAAGTGATCTATGTACAATTAGTTATTATATATGTGATTGTTGTTATACAATATAATTTTGATTTTGATTTTGAGCCCCTAAAATATCACTGAATACATAGTTATATTGTAGGGGCTATAAAACTAGCTAACAAATTTAGAGATATAGGGATATTTATTTTACACTATCGCATTGGGGAAAGCTGTAAACGTGGTTGTTGTTAGTAAGAATAATTAAATAAATATATGTTAGTACATCAAGGATAGCACATCATCAGATTTATTACAGAATGTATTTACTGTCAAGTTCTATAAATAAATTTGTAAGAGAGAATTGATTAAAAAAATATTTTCTATATAACAAACCTATATCAGAGATGGCGATGTAAACTATTTTCTTTTCACTTTTTGGATTCAAATGTACATAGGAACCAATTTCAACCACAATGAGATATATTCCCTGCCGCAACATGTGAAATAAAATATTTGTGCCATCCAATAGAGTAAATTTTATTTTCCCGGCTATTCTCATTAGTTTTACTGCAGTTCTATTATTAAATTTTCCTTTTTTTTTGAGATTGAGAGCCAGTCTCTCCATATTTATATAATATAATCTAAAAAAATTGCATACTTATTAAAAAAATCATTTTAATGTAATCCTGAACTTTGATGCAGTTTATGAGTCCGTCAGTTTATATACATATCATATAACACTCAGTCCCTAACATGGTAGGCAGAGAGAGTAGAGCACCAGCTCTCTACTCTAAGATCAAATCGCTATTCTATATCTAGATCAAAAATTAATGAAGAATGGAACCCAACCATTCCATGTGATCTTCCTTTCCATAATTTGAATTATTTTACATACATATACATATTACATATCCAATATCTTACTGACTTAAACAAAAAAAAAAACTTGGAAATATTTAAGTATAGGTATTATAATAATAATATATCCTCACGCCTTCCCATAAGGGTCCCCGAAGGGGTAGGCAGAGGTATATAGGTAATACCACACACCCACTTTCCCTCAGAGGTATTAGGAAGAGTACAAAATATTGTTTGTGTATAAATTACACATGTATGTGTCGTCTGTTTTATGATATTTGTATTGTTTACTTTTGTTCCAAGGGCAAGCTGGACATGAAGAGGTGCCTGACCAAAGATCAAACATATTAAAAGGCCAGGAATATTTATTTGACCTTAAGGGTCAAATTGAGCACAAGTTAGACCTAATAGACAATTACATTGATAAGAAAAGTAATATACACTTAATTGGTCATTCCATTGGAGCATGGCTGATAGTAGAGCTACTGCATAAAAATAAACATTTAACCGAAAGAGTCAAATCCATCAATTTACTGTTCCCTACTTTACAAAAAATGGCAGAAACAAAGAATGGATTGTTTTTGAATAATATTTTAAGGAGGTTTAATGCAGTTGCAATATTGCTAGTTACACTTTTGCATTTACTCCCTCCCTTCATCACTTTACCATTGATAAATGCTTATTTGAAGTTAAATAAATTGCCTGCTCATTATTCAAATAGGGTACAAAAATTTTTAAATCCAAAAGTTGTAGAAAAAGTCCTGTTTTTGGCTTATAATGAGATGGATCAAGTCAAGGAATTGAATATGGAAGCTGTTGCAAGAATCAAACATTTAATTAATGTTGTGTTTAGTCCCAGCGACAACTGGGCCCCAGTATCATACATAAATGATTTAGAACAGTTTCAACCAACACTTCAAATGAAAGAAGTCAATGTTGATCATAGTTTTGTTTTAAAGTCATCTGACTATATTGCTGAAATTGTGTCGGACTTTATCAAGTCCAAAACATAATAATCTCCTCAAAACATGAGTCACGTTATGTTTAGGCAGAATGTATCTATCGGGGGTGGCCGCTTAGTAGGTTAGGCCGCCGTAATAATAATTTTAAAAAATGCGCTGTAACAAAGCGGGAAGTTTTCTTTCCTTTTTCTAATTTAGTATCCTCAGTCCTCACACCTCCCAACAAGGGTCCCCGAAGGGGTAGGTGTATAGGTAATACACATACACTTTCCGTCAGACATCCTTACTAATATTATAATGTGAATGAATGTAAGTTGGCTTTGGGGGTAAATTAAATGTTCCGCGAATTCCAGTCTTATGCTCTTATGTTAACTAATTTGTAGGTGTGCGATACCTAAACTAAGGAATAAGGAACCTAAAATTAAGGAATGTAAATCAATGAAATAACTTAGAAAACAACGAATAGCAATATGTACTTTATCTGTTTTGATTTACGGAACTTATGCTTTATTTACTTAATATTATATAGTATGTACGCTTAGTATTAGTGAAAATTCTTTACGTGAAATAAAAATCGGTGAATCTAAAGGTTTTTGGCAATGAGGTTTTATCTATAGAGACGTTATACTCTTAGATTATGAAGTAAAAACATGGCAAATTTTATGCTATACCTACACATAGCTACAATACACAACTCACACAACGGCAATAAGAACACTGCATGATTAAAAGGACACGAAGTATATAAATCCTACTTGTCAGAAAGAGATAACATGTTATTAACAATGTTTGCCTCTGGCCGACCAATCGACAGCCAATGACAGTCTCAGACGTCGACTCTAGAGTAAACTGGGGCAAAATGTGTAAGCGGGAGAAATGGGTAGGTAATCAAAGAAATAAAAAAAAATGTTTAAATAAATAAATGAAAAAAGATTTTTTCTATAATTGAATTTGGTGGTTACAATTCACAGGTTATGATACTGGACATTGCGAGGAATCTAACGACACTCAATATTACACAAACTTTTCATTCTTCTTTTTTTTACGTAACTTAAACCCATTAAAATATTATAACCAAAAAAATTTCTCAATTACCTTAATTACTGGAATTGCTGTTTTTATCAGTTTGCGAATATTTTTTTTTTGTTTAATATTTGTCATTTTCCAGAAAGTGTTGAGAACAAATAGACGAGTATGTCGTTGGCATCCAATCATCTTCTCGTCTCTGGATTCTAACAATTTTTACCCATTTGTCTTTCATCAGTCCGTCTTTAGGAAATCTAAAATATATCTATATAACATTCTCTATCTCTCTATCTATATATCATAAACATATATATATATAATAGTAATATGCCTTAACAAATGAAATAAAGACGATATTTGCGTTTTCTGAAATAACAAATTTTTCTTTTATTAACAACACAATTAAATACAAAGTTTTAAGATAATTATCACATTCTAAACAGAGTAACTTACCTGAAATAACAAAAAACAACATTTAAAGCCTTTACTTCTGGTTTAGTTAATCTATTTCCTTTTATTTATACAGGAAACTATTTACTGTTTCATGT
>JACCPG010007307.1:0-20979 GCA_016069955.1 Drepana arcuata
ATAATTACAGGATTGGTGTATTTTGACCGACAGATAAGTATGTAAGTATACGGTTAGAGAAAAAGATACGTGAAAATTAAACTTGTTTGGAAGATAAATAATAATATATGTTGTTTTATAAGGCAATAAGGTTAACTGTTACCCGAAAAAAAACGAAAAAGCGAACCCAATATTTTGACTGCTGTCTGAAAACGTATGATTGAAGTCGTGAAAATAAATCGAGTTTTTTCAATTTGTTTTAATGTGTCACAAATAATATTTATTATTAATATTTTATATATATATATTAGCCGTAGTGGCGGTGTCGTTGCCAATTTAAGATTGCAGAGTTGCACCCCGGCGGCCTGTAGTTACTAATGAGTTTTGTCTAAACTCATACAATGTGATTGATCATACTACGAGCTTTCGGTGAAGGAGAACATCGAGAGGAAACCTGCATACGTGTGAGAAGGAATTCATATTCATAACCTACAGACATAGTTGAGAAATGGCAACCGACTCGCAATCAGCCATGTTGGCACTTAAGTACATCCCAGCGACATTATGCCCCTTCGGGAACCCTTTTGGAAAAGTGTGTCGATGTTTATACACGTACAGGTTATTACATACATATCGTAACGGGATAGGAAAAGAGAGTAGAGCTCCGGCTATCTCAGACTTACAGACCCGTTTTGCTTCATCCAAAACATGAATCATTACTTATAGGTACTGTAACCACACATATATCTCTCCTCACGCCTTCCCAAAAGGGTAAAGGAGTATGCAGGTTTATGCTACTCGAACCACTCGGCCACCACGGCTTTAACCACATTATAAGAATATGTAAGTCCGTGTTTAAATTCTAATCAAACCGATTAGGTTAGATTGATGCAATCAACCACTCAACCACTCAAAGTACACGTTAACCCGTCGATGGTAGCAGGGCACACATAATACGCAATAAATAACAATAATAACCCCGTGGACAAGCAAGGATGTTTATGGAAAAAAATATAAAAAGCTACAGTGTACTCATTAAGCTAATATAAACGAAACGGTCGAATACCGGCGCCCTTCCACGAACTGCAAGTTAAGAGTCACAGAGTAAGTAAAACAGTCACACCACAAATAATTTCGTATAGTGTAAAAGTTTGCACCTTTACATAACATGTATCATAGCATTTTAACTGTTGCCTTTCGCCCATACTTAAGTACTATTGCTGTAACATAAAAATATTATTATTTTACCTAATGATTTGAAAAGAGTAACCATGGAGTTTCCTGCCGGTTCTTCTCCATGGAGACGACCAACCCGAACCTTGCACCTTTTTCGACGTTTTATAAGTGTCCACCTAGGCCTATGTGAATTAAAAATATTTTTATTTTGAACTGAAGGTACGTAAAACTATAAGAAATCTATAATAATAATATTTTCAAGCCTCTCCACAACGGGGGAGAAGGACCCACATACCTACGTTTCGTCGGAGATACATTTTAAGTGTCAACGTGACAGATGTCGAGTCAATCGCTGTTTCTCAATTTGAATTTCTTCTCCAACGTATGGAGGTTTCACTCGGTGTTTTCCTTCACTTAATTAAGATCAAATTGATGGAATACTTAAGGATCTGAACGTCAAGAGTAATCGAAACCGGTGATCGTGTTTGATGAGACTGATCAATGTGGATGAAGCTAAAGTTTTAAGTTTAGCGAGAACTGGTGCTCTCTTCTCTCCTCGCTTATCCTGTGAGGGACACGGCATGGTGATTTGTAGGTAAATACAATATAATACATTATAATATTAAATTAACTTTTTAAATATAAAGCTTATCAATTTAAAATAAATACGACCCCGGGCTTATGTAAAGTGTTAATCTAATTTGATAACTTCATGTAAAATAAACCTTTAACACTATAAAAATACAACGACTAACAATTTTCAATTTCAGCGATGATTCCATACTGATGTCTCTACACTGTGTGTATAGCCCGTGCCGCCGACCGTGGCCCAAAATGTATAACCCGACAAAATTGAATCAACATATAACGTATGTCGTGGCTATATCTCGATTGTCCAATACACTTATTCGCCAGTGAGCAAATTGACAAGTTTATACTGTTAAAACAAACTGTGTATCGAAAACTGGATCGAATGATTTATATTGAACACTTTTTGATTTATCCGGGTAATAAATGCGGGATCCTGTTTTCGGCGATACGCATCGTAATGCGTAAACGAGTAAGTTTACCTAGATTAAAGAAATCTGCTCCTTTTACGCTGTTAATTGCGAAAATTATGCGCCATTTTAGGTATGTATAACCAGTGTTACCATATAGGGGTATATTTCTCTTCTTTATTATACTCGTTTGCAATAATGTCGTTTCCCAACGTCACGTGGGCTGTGGACGAATTTAAATGAAATGCTTTTGACTTACTTGAAACAATTTTTTTAAATTATACTTCATACATTCACGTAACAACATATCTATAGAATTACTCGTAAATAATATTAAAATAACCGCTTTGTACTAAATGGGTATACACGGTACATATACGAAAATATATATTTTTACAAATGTTGTCTGTTTGTCAGTCTATTTGTTTGTTCCGGCTAATCACTGACGACACACGGCTGGACGGATTTTGACGGAACTTTCACTGACAGATAGCTGATGTAATAAGGAATAAGGCTGCTTTTATTTTAGGTACTGAACAATAACTTTTTGTTAAATTTACACGCGGACGAAGTCGCGGGCACAGCTAGTTATTTATAAAGAGGTTTATCGAGTGAAGTTGGTAGCATATTATACAGGACGTATAATTCAATAGAACACGTATCTTCCAGAAGTCTTCCCTACAACCTGTATAAATAAGGTTGTTGTGAATATGTCTATAGAATATGGCGAAAAGCTCCCAATATAATAAAAATACAACATAGTTAGTATAAAGCATTGTTAGTATAAAGGGAGTAAATACTCACTCCGACACGTGGCTTTATGTTTTTTTTTTTACAGAAATTATTGATGAGATAAATAAAATAAGAAAGTTGTGACTCTACATGTATAAAACTCTGTCGTTACAGATTATTATGTAAAGTAAAAAATTGTTCACTTGTTTTTTTTTTCACAAGAACCCTATTTAGTCAATCTAGAAATACCACATTTTCTTCCTTCTAGCGTGTACGTCGTGTGTTGACGTCCACTTTTTTCTCAACCTTTCCCACTCAAATCCCAGTCCCCCGCCCGTAGGAAAACAGCTGTGTGCACGCAATGTTATGTACTTTAATTACATTAATAAGCCGTTAAATCACAGTTATGATTTCGTCCACGGCGTAGGCAGTGACTGCACGAGCCTATTCTTTAAGACTCGCTTCTATCAGTGTACGGAACACCAACACAAAATGGCGTCACACACTTGCCGGACCCTTAACGATCTCCATCATTGGCCCGTGATCCAATTAATAATAATAACGTCGGGAGCAAAAACAAAGTTACAACGTGCGATTTTTGGGTCCGAAATCAGCGCACATACCTCGGCGGTTCAACGCACGGGAAACAGGTTCAAGATTATTTGCCCAAAAAAGTCCTTGATTCGAAGGCATCGTGGGACGGGGACTTGCTAAGGTGCGCCGCCCTGGGAGCTTTCTTACCTTTTAATGATACCAGCACTCCAGAATTCAAAAACAAACCGACTTTAATTCTCGACCATATTTGAACATTTCATTATATTTATGTACCTTCTGTTACAATGTTACAACAATCAGAGTAAAGGTGCAACCTATATACCTATATTATAGCATTATATAAGATATATAGCATAATATATAGAGCCGTGATGGCCGAGTGGTTCGAGCAGTTGCCTGCGACACAAAGATCGCAAGTTCGAATCCCGACTGTACCAATGCGTTTTTCTGATCTTAAGTACAGTGATTAGTCACACCACGAGCTTTACGGTGAAGGAAAACATCGAGAGGAAACCTGCATACGTCTGAGAAGAAATTCAAAGGCGTATGTATAGTCGTGCTTGAGTAACGGCGATGGACTCGCCATCTGTCACGTTGGCATCTAATATACCTCTGTTATAGCGAGTGTTAAATACACAGAAATAAACATTATTTTTTTATAAGACCAGTAACGAATACATTGGATCGGGAATCGATCCATGGTAAGCTATAATATTATATTACATATTATCTCGCCTAGTCCCTCACGGTGGTCAGAGAGAGTGAAGCGCGTTCTCTCAAGACTTACAGACTTCCGCTTCAACCACATTAACACCACATCCCTAAACTATAATATAATGCTAATTAGTCCACTGCTAACCTGTAACGTTGTTTTGCACGTTTTCGCAACTGACTTGCGCATGCGCCGGTTATCACCATGGGTTTGTAAAGTGCATTCTTTGGGCTTAAGCTAATTGAATGTATAAGGATAATGTGCTGTTTTTTTTACGGCCTAATTGCGTGGTCAGTGGTCGTCAAACTAAAGGTCACGAGGTCGATACCTGCTAAAGGCAGACATTTGTGTGATGAACAAATTATTTATAAGTATGTCATAGATACACTGTGAATTTATATATAATTACACCTCAATTCAAAAGTCCCTGATAAGCTTGACAGAGGTGTAACGAAATTCTCTTTTCGACGAAGTTATATTTAGGTGCCAACGTGATAGATACATAATTATATATCTTAGAATGACTTCTCAAACGTATGCTGGTTTTCTTTCGATGTTTTCATTCATCGTAAAGCTCGTAGTGCCTAATCCCAGTACTTAAATTGAGAAAAGTCATTGGTGCAGTCGGGATTGGAACTTGCAATCTTTGTGTTGCAGGCACACGGCCATCGGGGCTCACGTCTCCGAGGTCGAATTTCCCTAATTATTCTGTCATCTCGGCCCTCTATCAAAGGTCGATAATGACCGCGTCCAATGCCATCGGCAAGAAATTGGATCGGCGTCGGTTCGTCTCATACCGGTTTGTCGATTTGGCATCAATGGGTAGACCAGTGTGCGAACCGCGGACTCATTTCGCGAACGTTTCTTTAACGTCAAACCATGCTTATTAAAACATAATTCGAGAACAGAGGAGCTCGTTTGGAAAGTTTTATGGATAGCTTTTTAATGGCTTTCTCATTAATGTTTGAATACGGCTATAAACTATTGAGCTTGACTAAAAGCCTTCGTTCCAAACGAATTTATAATGATGGTGACATTAGATACTTTTTTAATATTGTGTAATATTTTATGTAATTTCTCGGCCTGCTACGCGCGAGTCATACCCTTACCAAATGTTTGCTATCTATGTATATTATTAGTCCTATCGAATTATTACTAGCCTTTTAATATTACTAGCCCTTTAGTAGAAAACAGTTTGGATTTTTCAATATTTCGCATGAATAGTGTAATGAATAGTGCCAACTGTTTCAATGCTTCGCGATCCACTGTAAAATGCTAACTCGATTAAATAATAATTGACCTCCACGCTTGATACGGTGTTGTAATAAATGACACATAGTTTCATATAAAAAGGCTTATTATTAATGACCTCATAAATCTTTTATTGATGAAATCGAGTGGCCTCTAGGATCTGAATATGACACCAAAATTATACACAAAAGAATCATATCACTCTCAACTTGATATCTATTGAAGAAAATCTATGTTACATAGTAACTATAACACTATAAGTTAAACCTGTTTTAAAATCTCCATCCGACTATTTAGTGAAGTTTGTCACACACATCACATCATCACATGTAAACATCACATCATCATCAGACGGAATCAAATACCATATGTTTTGTGATAAGATCCAGTACTTGTCATATTAGAGCCGTGGTCGCCGTGTGGTAGTAGTCGCTGCAACACAAAGATATCACGTTGGGATCCCGATTGTTCCAATGAGTATTTCTCAACTTAAGTAGAGTTATTAGCCACACCACAAGTTTTAAAACAACTACTTTTTTTCAGTCATTAATAGTCTTTAAAAGTTCTTGTCATTTTGATATTTTTATAGCTATTTGTTTTAAGTGGCCGTGGTGGCCGAGTGGTTCGAGCAGTTGCCTGCGACACAAAGACCGCAAGTTCGAATCCCGACAGTACCAATGAGTTTTTCTGAACTTAAGTACAGTGATTAGTCACACCACGAGCTTTACGGTGAAGGAAAACATCGAGAGGAAACCTGCATACGTCTGAGAAGAAATTCAAAGGCGTATGTATAGTCGTGCTTGAGTAAGGGCGATGGACTCGTCATCTGTCACGTTGGCACCTAATATACCTCCGGCGGAAAGAGGATATGTGGGTATTACCTATTCACCTCTACCTACCCCTTCGGGAACCCTTAGTGGGAAGGCGTGAGGATATTATATTATATTTATATTAGTTTTAATACTTATTCTTAAGGATTCTGGACAACTTCTAACTCTTCTAAGACAACTGTTCTACTGTCCGAGGCACCCTGTATATAACACATTACAAAAACATCTATAATTTCCATTCATATTTGATTGCAAATTCACAGTAATTATGATTTCCGCGTATTGCGAACCACTCCAAGGTTATATTATCTCCAAGTTAATATTACAGTGCGCATTCTGAATGTTCAGAGCTCTACATGGGATGCCCTCAGGAGACCCTCATTTGATCTGGAGCAGGATCGACTTGTTTTTTGCCTGCCCAAATCTCACCGGCGGGTCGCCCGTCCACCACAGATATAAAGTTGATAAATTGCTCGCCATTACAGAATATAAATAATGCATTAATTCAATTAATGTTTTACATTAGTACATTGGCGACAGATAAAGCTATTCGTTAGAGAAAATGTTGTGTTTTCGTTCGTAACGTATCTTGTTCTATATGAACTGAACAAACACTTAGATTTCTAATATATAAGGATTAAGGCAGTTCGTTAGTCTCGCAAAAACTCGATGGCTCGACCGTTTTTGATTTAATTTTTTATTTTTTAACTCAAACGATCCTGGCCGTGAACTAGTACTTATAAAGGATCAATTACTAGTGAATATAATTTTATATTAGTCACATAACGAGCTTCACGGTGAAGAAATACATCGCGAGGAAACCTGCATACATTTGAGAATTCAAAGGACCCTTGTGGGAAGGCGTGAGGATATATTATTATTATTAAAGCCTTTGTAGCATAATCTTCTATACTTGTACCTATATAATATATATTTGTTGTACAAAAATATTTTATTAAGCGCAAGGGAATCGAACGTCACATACTTTATATAAAACTAGAATAACCATCAGTCCAGTTTACTTAGTGCAAGCTTTGCCTAATATGGGAATAGGTAAATGTGTTGTTAAGAGATTTATTGCATTCAAGGCAGTATAAAGTTGGATGAATTAGTAATAATTCTCAAAGGCCACATCGTGTATTCGCTCCCTTCTCTATATCCGTGTATAGTCCTCTCCCGGTATTAAACACATCGCAATTTTGTACTGAGCGTAATTGCATAGCGTTTTCGAGCGAAATTTTTATGTTAAGGAAGGAGTTAATGTTTTCTTAAAATAATGAGTAGGTGGCCATAATTGGCGGGCGAAATGAGGGAAATCGCCGGGCCTTATCGCTGATTGCACGTGATGGTATGAACAGTGGTAATGCTACCGTTAAGGTGATCGCTTAACCTAGCATGGTCGTGGTAGCAGAGTGCTTCGAGGTGCCAACGTGTTAAATTCTCAAGCATGACTGTACATACTTAAAGCGTCGTCGCAGGCCCCAATTTCCGGAATGTTAGGTGCCAACGTGATAAATGGCGAGTCCATCACCGTAACTCATGCAAGTCTCTACATACATCTTTGAATTTCTTCTTTAATGTACGCAGGTAAAGATTTTGTACAATGAACTATGACTAACCGTACTTGGAGTTTTTCTAAACTCATCACTCCAGTCAGGTTTCAAACTTTAATTCTTTGTGCTACAGTTGCACTCTAACCACTGGGCCACCGCGGCTAAATTAGTAATTTAAACAAACAGTTTGTACCTCAAGATCAGGCCTAGCCTAATTTGAGAACCCCTGTCTTATTAATGACTTCGTAATAAACTTACTCCTTAACTACTGTTTTCTATTCAGCTTTAAGTGCATTTGAATTAGTCCATAAACAATTTCGTCATTTCCAACCTATGTATTATTGTCCCAAAATAAATATGTAATTTTTTCTTCTTCTCATTAGCATTAGTACCATATTGTACATTAAAACATTATTGGCATGCTATTAGTGCTGCCATAATCGTGTTGCCAATCAAGTCATCAAGAACATCGTGATAAATTGGCTGCATTAATGTTTTCATTAGTCTCTTCCATGCGTGATATAATATACATATACGTACTAGCTTATGCCTGCGGCTTCGCCCGCGTGGAGTTCGTAAGTCGTCGTAAAAGGCAGCTGATACATTTCAAGAGAGCTGAGAGCTCATACATTTGCTGAACTTTGAATTTTGAAATTTTCAGGAAAAAAAAAGTAGCCTATGTCGTATTCCTAGATATAAGCTATCACCATTTCAACTTTCAGCCAAATCGGTTCAGCCGTTTGGCCGTGAAAGAACTGGAAACATCCAAACTTTCACATTTATAATATTAGTAAGATATGTGACTAGTCATTGTACTTAAGTACACATTGGACCATTCAGGATTCCAACTTGCAATCTTTGTTGCAAACTGCCGCCACGGTTCGACAAAAAATATTTTGTAATAAAATTACTTTAAGCTTGAAAAACGGCGAGTCGCCATTTGTCACGTGGCCACCAAAATACATATGTATGTTTCCGTTAATAGATGTTGTTGTTAAACCTCTGCTCTCCGGCAAGGAGAAGGGTATAGTTGCACACAAGCATATATGTGGGAATAATAGGTTGATTTAAAAGATGTATCTTGCAACACTGCTAACCTTTATTAAGAAAAAGAAATGTCAGTCGTTAGAAGCGAGTAACAGCGCTATCCATGTACTATTTTGCACGTTAAGTTTAATAGAGTTTTAATTGTTTATTCGTATGTTTTTCGACTACCATCCCCACATATATATAAAGCAAGTCTTTGTTCTAAAGGAATAGTTTCACTTCCTAATCGACACAGCCTCGAAACAGCCTGGAAATACAACTAGATATATATTTCGAATGCCTTTGACATATGCCGACAATAATACACAGATCCTACCCGCGCTCACTATTCCATACGCCAAGTCTCTCAGGGTAGGCTTGAGGAGTACAGCTCCCGTTCTATCTACTTAATGAGCTCTTTCGGTTTATCGTTTGTTCGTTATTCGTTGTAGTTAACGCTACACTAATAACATATTCACGAATCCTTTAACATTTCGTGTTACGCTCACATATAAAATGACTAAAATAACAACGGAAATGCAGTTTTAAAGTGCTTTGTTTTGACGCACGCAAGATGCGGCGTGTGAATAATTGCACGGTGAATACTTATGGCGGCTCGTGTCGTGTCCGACCATACTTGAGGGCGACGATTAACTAATTTATTTCTGAATTTCATTATGAAAAGCCGATGGCCGAGTAGTTTGAATAGTCGTCTGCAAAGGTTGCAAGTGCGAATCCCAACTGTACCAGAGAGTTTAATGAGCCATGAATGAGGTAGCCATCTTTACGAAAGAGTGCGTAAAAGTAATCTGTCCTTTAAACATTGGCCCTTTTTTCACCTGAGATATGTTTAAGTGCCAACGTGGCAGACGGCGAGAATTAGAATTCTTAAGAAATGTATGCAGTGTTTCACAAAAACAACACTGATTTATCATTGCAATAGTCCGTCTTTCCAAAATTGTCTAAGTAAGTATGTGTGTAATACATTTGATATAATTTAAGAATATCACATTTCCGGTGAATTATTTGTAGGTAAATATTTCGCTCGACGTAAAAGTTTTCATGTAATTGAAATACATAACAATGATAATAATATGTTCTCGGGACTCTTAGTCAAGTGTAATGATAGGTAATTAAACACGATAAAATTTTACAGCCTACATGAAAAGGATTTTAATTCATAAGGTGTTTATATTTGACGTATGCTCCGAGAACTCGCACACCGAGTCGGGACCGAGACACCTTCTGAGATGCAACGGCGTAAGGCCATTGTGAGCGATACATTGGTGTTTTCGAATTGAAAATCACCGGAAGTTCCAATACCAATTACTCGTTACGCTAGGTAATAGGGATAGCATGGTACAGAGATAGATAGCCATAGAAAATCAATATATTACAAATACATAAACATTTATTGTGCTATTTTTACTGTATTTTTCTTAAAGCTTCTGGTGAGATGAGTCTTTTGAATTCAATTTGAATTCATTTCTTTCATGTAACGTTTAGATTTGAAAGGGGACCATTTAATGCGTTTGTACTTAAAAGGTAAATCGTATTTTTTTTTATTTCATTCATAAATATCATGCAGAGTCACACACGGGGAAGTCAGAGAGAGCGCCAGTTAACTCTACTGGTACAAATACTCTTTCGCTTTATTCGTATTCATCCCTCTCTTTAATTTGATTCCGTTATATACCTACAGATACATATCATCGGTCGAAGTCCCTCACGGGATAAGCAGAGAGAGTGCAGTCATATATAAGGTTTGGTATCGATATGTCCCCCGCAATGTACATGGATCAAGTCCAAAGCTCACTGATTATTCCCAAAACTTGAACTTGCTCAAAGAATGTTGGAACTTCTTTTCTATATATATTTATGGTGTGGCGTAACGAGCAAAAATGATCTCATTTCGATCAGGTTTTTGTACCGATCCCAATAAATATATTCTCCTTTCTTTAAGGGTCATTGTAGTGTATCAATCATTTGAGTCCGTTAAAACAGTCAATAAAATTCTTTTCAGAGGTATTCACTACACTGATGCAGTCAGAAATTGGCTATAAGTATTGAGAACTAAGACGAAAATAGATTTAATTTTATTTAATTTAAATTTAGAAAAAAAAAGATGTGTCTGAACTTAGAAAAAGTGATCAATCACACCACGAGCGTTACAGTGAAGGAAATCATTAAAATGAAACCTGCATTCGTTAAGACAAGACAAGAAGAGAAAGAAAGAGAGAAGGGCCATATATAGATGTCAACGTGATAGATGGTAAGGCCATCGCTGTATCCCATGCACAACTATACATGCAGGTCTGACTCTCGATGTATTTCTTCATCGTAAAGCTTGCGGTGTGATTAATCACTGTACCTGTTCAAAAAATACTCATTGGTAAAGTCGGAAAAAGAATTTGCTTTTTAATACTTTTCGGGTACAGCGGTAAAAAATACACAAACATTTTCTATAATGAAGTCATCATAAGCCTAATATATCTATAAATCCTATTAATTAGCGTCAAAGACATGCTAGAGTCATTAAATATGTGTTTTTCTAGTCCATTTATTTGATTTGCCTAATCATGTTTATTTATGATATTAATGTTTACGCTTTACTAGTTCGAAGCACAATATTCGACGATTTGAGCTTTAAAAGAAATGTTTAATAGAAAAAATGCAAAAAATTACATGTATGTAAAATCATTGTCTACTTTAACAAGATACGGGAACCACGCAGGTTAATACAAATTTTTTTTAAGACCGAATAAATGTATTACATATTTAACTTACGATGGTGACGCATAGTTCTTTAAACCTTACGGCTAATTCGAATAGCCGTTATTTGATCAATGAGTCGGTCAGAATATAACTCATATATAACACGACGGCTAGCTTTCTAGTGTTTCCTTCCTGCTTAAAATTGCCATCGCATAAAAAACTTGCTATCTCTAACTATAATTAAATATAACACAAGAATAGCGGAACCCTTGATATGCTAATACAATTCGCATCTATTCTAGCGCGAATTCAACCTTGTACGAATCGAAACTGTCACAGACTAATCTCTGTCCTCGGATTCGCTCACGTTAATATATGTATATGTCAAGGTGGCCTCTTAAATATATCTCCGACGGAAAGTGGGTGTGAACATGCTACACTTCTTTCTGCCTACTAGTGCCTACCATTTCTGGGATCACTGTGAGTAGGCGTTTAGTGAAATTGTTTATTTATGAAACAAAAACGGTGACCATTTTCTTGATCTAAAGAAATATAATTTCTTAATGGGTTCATATATATTTTTGTACGAGACTAAACAGAATCACCGTACATCCCTTTTACCAAATTTCAGGCACTCAAGTGATATATAACGACACCAGTCTCCGCAAACAGGTCGCATGAGGCGTGTGGTAAGACTATATAGTGTCTAAGAAAATAGAACAGGTACCTTCTAGAAGGTGCCGGATATAATGAATATATCCTCAAGGTGAAGATATAAAACAAATAGCTTTAAAAATAACAAAATGACTACACTGTAAGGCGGGGTGTTCACTCCGAGACATAGTTTTATGGGTTTTTTGCAAAGCCATTAAAACTGAGTTAGATTCCACTTTATCGCTTCAGCAGCTTTTTATGCGATAAAGTGAAAAATTTATATCGCGAATGTTTTTTTTATTTGCTTCTTTTAATTCGCTTCTCGCTTCGCGCTTCTAAGACACCCTGTATGTATTCGGGTATTAGGTTTGCTACATATATAATCTCATTTTCTCATGTCTATTCTTCAAGCGTTATGTTGCCACTGTTTGTAACAATAATAATAATAATATATCCTCACGCCTTCCCACAAGGGTCCCCGAAGGGGTAGGCAGAGGTGTATGGGTAATACCCACACACCCACTTTCCGCCAGAGGTATATTAGGTGCCAACGTGACAGATGGCGAGTCCATCGCCGTTACTCAAGCACGACTATACATACGCCTTTGAATTTCTTCTCAGACGTATGCAGGTTTCCTCTCGATGTTTTCCTTCACCGTAAAGCTCGTGGTGACTAATCACTGTACTTAAGTTCAGAAAAACTCATTGGTACAGTCGGGATTCGAACTTGCGATCTTTGTGTCGCAGGCAACTGCTCGAACCACTCGGACACCACGGCTCTATAATAATATATCCCACGCCTTCCCACAAGAGTCCCCGAAGGGGTAGGCAGAGGTGTATAGGTAGTACCCACACACCCACTTTCCGCCAGTAATACAATAGACTGTTGATTAAAATTAAAATTTATTTTCTTTCGTTCCACTAATTGTTCTTGATGAAGGTCCTGGATGGTAGGATAGAAGTCCTGTATCCTTTTCTGCTCACCTGAAGACGTGTAGTCTTCTAGAACTAGAAAAGGACGATGATAATCTATTGAATAGATGAGATAAGACAGCGTGATAAACTCACTATCGCATTACTATTAGTGGGTAGGACTAGTTTGGGTCGTCGTCGCCTGTGGCCAAATGCGAGGTGCCTCACGTGATTCACTCACCGTAACTACATCCCACACAGTTTAAAATCATCTAAAGTACACACATAAGCACTTATATCCATCAGATAATTAGCAAAGACAAGTTTGCACAGGCGCGACGTGTCCAGTGATATATGAGCCGAGAGCTCCATTACCGTCATAGATAAGAGAGGTCGACGTTACATGGATGCGTGCTCCTGACAACTTTTCACAACTTAAATGCTAGATTATATTTAAGAAAATTTGCTTTATGTCATCGAAAATTTGATGCCGAAAGAATCAGTGTCGGTCATAATGCGGACATGAACGTGAACAGAAAGCTATTGTTTAATACATTTCGTGTATAATAATCCTCGCATCTGCTTGGGGTTTGAAGCTCTGCTTTACAGAATCAAAATCCTTTGTGGATCAAGTTTTTTCATTGAACTACAGTACAGTAGTCACAATCCTCACTTATAAGCCTTGCTTGTCGAGTGGCCAAAGTTCGATGCGCAAAGGTTACAGGTTCGAATCTCGACTGTACCAATGTGTATTCTGGATTTTAGCAGTAATCGATCACAGCATACGTATACGTAAATTAATTCAATGGTATGTATAGTACTGCATGAGATACAGACATATTTTACATCTATCACGCTGGCATATGTGCTGTTACAGCATCTCATGCGAAGTGTTATCGTCTCAGGAAACTGTCATACACGCGATAATGAAGACTGCATTTTCTCTATGAGGTATGAACAGATCTCATATATACTCAACTAAATCTAAGACGTCGATCTTATCTGTCTCTGTGCTCGCGTCATATCGCGTCCATAAATGCCGGCCAACTTGCGATTTAAAATTTCGAGCTCCTGATTGCGATGCTTGAGGTCGCATGTCAAAATTAAACGCTAGAACTCCTGAGCTATACTTCCATTTCATATGTTTTTCATATGATCAGGTCGTGACAACTAAAGTTCACCACCCAAGTACGGTAGGTACCATTGCACTGAAACAGTAAAATGTTCGTCATCGCAAAACAAACAGACCTATTTACGGCTCTACTTATCGCCTTTTTGCTATCAGACATCACTAGGAAAATTACGCATAGGGTCATTGACACTGGCAAAAAATTGCCAATGCACGCTGTGACGTCACTGGCCAGTCATTTCTTAGAACGAGACTGACCGGTGCCAATTGGCACTCAATACGAATATATTTAAGCACTTTCTACCCGGTTACCAGCTCACGCCCCGAGCAAAGCCTACATACTTGTATGTAATGACGTAACACACAAGTTATCTGGCATACCCACTGACTTGTCTACTTTTAACGCATGTTTCGTCACAGTTCTAGAGTTAATATATTGAATAAGTTAGATCAACAGTGCAGGGCCGTGGTGGCCGTGTGGTTGGAGTAGTCGGCCGCAAAGCAAAGGCTCCAAGCTCGAATCCAAACTGTATAAATGTTTATCTAACTTAACTACATATCTGCACGCCTTCCTATAAGGGTCTCCGAAAGGGTAGGCAGAGATGTGTAGGCAGTACCCAGATCCACTTTCCGCCAGAGATATATTTAAGTGCTAACGGGACAGATGGCGAGTCCATCACTGTTACTCAAGCACGACTTTACATACGCCATATCTCAGGTGAAAAGACGGTGTTATGATATATAGGGGAAGGAAATAATAAGGGAAGGGTTAGGCAGAGATATACTCTGCCTAACCCTTCCCCTTATCTGACTGTTTTTTAAACCTATACAGATATCCTTCCGTCGTTGTACTAGCATAACCTGTAATACCCACACACCCACTCACCCACTTTCCGCCAGAGGTATATTAGGTGCCAACGTGACAGATGGCGAGACCATCGCCGTTACTCAGGCACGGCTATACATACGCCTTTGAATTTCTTCTCAGACGTATGCAGGTTTCCTCTCGATGTTTTCCTTCACCGTAAAGCTCGTGGTGTGACTAATCACGTACTTAAGTTTAGAAAAACTCATTGGTACAGTCGGGATTCGAACTTGCGACCTTTGCGTCGCAGGCAACTGCTCGAACCACTCGGCCACCACGGCTCTCTCAACCTGTAATACCAAGTGGAGCAATAATGGTGATTATATGCCAGTGAACTATAAAACCAATAACTAGGCGGCAAGTTAACAAATTCGCACCTAAATTGGGTCTAGAACCAGTCAAGCGCGACCTAGAATTTTCCTTTCGAAACTGGCATTGCGGTCAGGGACAGAGAATTAGGTCTTAAGTACACTTGTACTTCCTTTGACATTCCAAAGCTTACCTTTGATTTCAACGACGGATCAAAATTCAAATTTAATTGTTTAATTGAACAGTTTGTATTCCTATTTTATTTAATAGTTGGAAAGTTTAGAAAGGATGAGTGAACAAAGAATGACGGAACAGATATACAAAGCAAAGGTGTGTACAAGAAGAGGCAGAGGATGGCCACGTTCCAACTACCTGGATCAAATCGATCGGACGCTCAAGGACAGGAACGTTAAGAGTACTCGAAACCGACGAGCATTTATGAAGAGACTGATGAATGTGGACGAAGCGAAAGAGGTATGTAAATCTAGAGAGAACTGAAAAAAAAAAGAGAGGGAACTGGCGCTCTATACTCTCTGCCTACCCCGTTAGGGACTAGGCGTGATGATATGTATGTATGTATTTTATTTAACTTAAGTAGCAGGTTTTCACACCATCAATCGGTCTTCGCATGGCCATGCTGGACAGGCATTGCCGGGGAGCTATGTTTATAAGCGTGAATATTTACTGTAAGTACTTTAAGTTCAGAAACCTAAAATATATCTCAGGCGGAAAGTGGGTGTGTGGGAACAGCTTACACACCTCTGCCTACCCCTTGAGAGAAGGCGTGAAGATAGATAAGTTCAGAAAAACTCATTGGTTCAGTCGGGATTAGAACGTTCAATATTTGCATTGCATTACGAGAACCACCCGGCCACCTGGGCTATTAAAATATTTGATTAAGCATTCATGTAATATTTTGTAATGCTCATTACTCGTATAGCGTAGATAGTTTCATGAAATATCCAAGAAACATCGTTTTAGTAATTCTCTTTAACTACGTACTTATGGACCTAAATGAGTCTGCGTAAGTATGAAGAGTGGAGGCGCTAATTGTATGATTGTATTTGCTGATGGAAATTAAAATTGTTTATCTGTAGCAGCCGGAACTTCGGAGTTGAAATTAAATGTTATGTTGAAGATGAAATTAATTTTCTTAACATAATTTCCGCTGTAATATAATTCTCATCTTAATAGAATTCTCAGAATAAATATCGTTTGGGCTTTCTTTTTATTGGCTATTAGACTATTTGGCATTAAAACCTTTTTACATACGTAATACCATCACGCATAGTCCCTCACGGAGTAGATAGAGAGAGTAGAGCGCCAGATCTCTTCCGCTTCATCATCGCTCAGTCTCTTCATACTTGTACATGGTTGCTGGTTTTGAGAACTCATGATGTTTCCCTGCTTGATTATTCGATCGATAAGACAAAGAAGAAGAAGTTGGTACGTGGTCTTCCTCTGCCTCTTGTTATACACACTTTCGCTTTGTATATCTGTTTCGTCAATCTTTCTTCACTCATCCTTTCTATGTGTCCAAACCAAGGTACCATGCCTGTCTTCATCTTTACAATAGCACCCCCATTCACACCGAATTCCCTTTTTTGCGAATTCGAATTTATATCAAAAAGCATACGTTCATTTAAAAGGACAATATACTTCACAATTCTAATAGCCAAAATGAACCATCGACCTTCCGCCACTCATAGGCAACCTTGCTTGCAAATGGGCGATTCACGAAGTACGCTTTCACAAATTTACCAGCTCTGCCAACTGGCCCTAATGCATCCGCTGTTTTCTCTCACGATTGTATGAAATACGCACTTTTATATCTATTATTGAAACGGAGACAGCTTTTATCACTTTTGCGATGTGTTAATTACGTCTGGGCGTAATTCGGAATTCGAGTCGAGTTGGGCACGCACCCACCGAGTTTGGTCTGATTAGCGATGTGCGCAACGGTAATACTGGGCGGAAAACTTGGGGCGATGTAAGTTTGCACACTTGTCTGCGTATTGTCACAATTTAAACAATACCGGATTTCATTCGATGGTAATATAGAGAAGTCCATCAAAGCGCGTCTTTGAGAAGAGCATACTTGTCGCTCGCCTCTTGATTGTGTGGTTGGATTCAAGGGAAATTGCATGTTCTTAATATAAGCCGGCAGATTCATTTCTAACGTACTGGAGGTCCAGGGCATTAGGCATATTAGGACCTTAACAGAGAGCAGTTTTCTATAAAAGAAAAAGAAAGTTAATAAGTAAGTAAATAAGCAAGAGTTTATATTGATCTGCATGCCTAAGCTAATAAGCAAATTGGAATTAGAATTAAATTACACAATTTTTTTGAATTGTATGATTTTCTGTTATAAATATAGGGCATTGTTTGGTTATTTGGTTCTGGCAGTTCTTCATCCATAGGAGGCAGTAACCGCTTACCATGAAGGGCCGCATACTTGCCATAAACGTTGTATAAAAAGAACTACTTACCTATCAATCACGAGGGCTTGGGCATGTGCCCAAAATGCCCAGTGGCGAAACCATGGTCGTCGTTATTCTTGTGTGAAAGGGACAGATTTATCGCTACCGTACTATATCCGTCCCGTTTTTAGGGCTGGATGGGCAGCAAAGCGGTCTGGTTCATGCTGTAAAGCAGCGTGAATGCTGGGGCCAGAATTTGTATGCTGGTTCATGCTGTAAAGCAGCGTGAATGCTGGGGCCAGAATTTGTATGCTTGAAATGAAATCACTAATTGACCTACTCCCGAACCAAGTCAAGCTTTTACGACCGGAACTGAAGAACGATCCACATACACACCCTATGGAGATAGACTAAGATACGAATATGTTCGTTTACATCACACAATAATAGCCTCAGCGATAATCGAAACCGCGATCTCGAGCTTCGCATTACGATGATTGAACCACTGGTTCAGAAGACCGTGATGGTCCTGCTATAGTAACAGTGTTTGGTGTTCGACTTTTAAATAAGAGCCATTAGACAGGCGCAATAAGCTTTCAACACGGCTTAAAATGAGAGAAGCCACTGACTTTTCTTGTATCGGAATACAGTTGAACGACCTACTAACGGAAAAAATTGGCATCCGTCGAGACGTCCCTTCAAATATTTTTTTAAATGAACTACATATATTTAGACTCAGACATGTGAGCCGCGCTGTCCCTCGAAATAACACGATTTAAAAATAAAATAACTATTTGATGTCACGTTAATTCATGAATGGAATTGTAGTGAAGCGTGAGTTGGATTGGAGTTCTCATTTGTTTTAGTGGGAATTTTCGTAGAGTTGGATGGCATTAAAATTATTCATAGAATTTTTGTGGGTCAAAACGATACCTTATGATGTAGGTAGCATATACCCACATCTTATGATGACGTCTTTAGTTTTCGATCGATTTTACTTGCAAGCATGTATGTAGAGACTGATAAATGTGGATGATGCGTAGGAGGTCTATTCCTAAATTATAGAGGTTGTAAAGCTTGCAGACGAGTTGAGTGTAAGGTAGACACAAACTTGGCTTAAAAGGTGCTTAAAAGCTTTATTTTACCAACTTTCGATTTTACATATTTTTTTCTGACAGTTTTTACTCCTTTTTTAATTACCACTGTCACGAAGCGCATACAACCTTTAAAATACGTCACCAACAGAGGTATTTCATATTGCTCATACAGGCTGGTGTAAGATATCCTTAAAGAAGCTAGTCTTTAATGTTATTTATGGACACTAAGTGAGAAGCGAAACAACATCCTGCCATGGTCAGCAGATCAAATTTTCGCTGTAGTTCGATCTTCTCTCACAAATGTGTACATTTTACGTGTATGCATTGTATATTTGTCTAAGTACATATATATTGCAGATGTAAACTGTACAGATAAATAAAGGTTCAGAAGGCATTGTATGAAAAATATCGTAGGCTTCTCATTAGCAAAGGATTCCTGCAGGCTCTGTTTCTGCCTACTCTGTGAGGGACTCGGCGTAATGCTGCATTGCATAACTAAACTTTTCTGTATACTGTTGTATCTTTTGGTACAGCTCTTTAGTTACTACACAGAGCAGGTACATCTGTCTTACCTTACTAATATTATAAATGTGAAAGTTTGGATGTTTCCAGTTCTTTCACGGCCAAACGGCTGAACCGATTTGGCTGAAAGTTGAAATGGTGATAGCTTATATCTAGGAATAGGACATAGGCTACTCTTCATTTTAAATCCTGAAAAGTTCTATGTTCTTATATAATAATATATGATGTTCTTTCACGGCATAGTGGCTGAACCGATTCTGGCAGGATAATTTCCAAAGCTACTCCACGCGGGCAAAGCCGCAGGCATAAGCTAGTAGTATATATATTTAGAAATATAATTACTAAGCCATTATATATATCCTCACGCATTCCCACAAGATCACACTCACACACCCACTTTCCGTCGGAGGCAGATATAAGGTGATAACGCGGTAGATGGTGAAAACACTGCCGTTACTCAAGCATGACTATACCTACGCCTTTGAATTTCCTCTCAAACGTGTGCAGGTTTCCTCTTGATGTTTTCCTTCACCGTAAAATAATGGCGCCATTATTTTAATAATTAACAATTTATTCGTATTAATGTTTGTGTAAATAATGACTGCTTGTTATGCTGACCCTACGTTGTGTGGGAAAAGTGCGCAGGCGTCTCATCGCTAATTTAGTGCAAACAAGCATATGTTCAAAGTTTTCGTTTTGCGTTGTGCACCACACACGACCGTTGTCCGTTGCATAACGCTGACATCCGGCGTAGTAACACATTTGTGTTGCGCTGATCAAGCGCCCAATTGTTGTTCTAGCAAATTGTTTCACATAAAGGTCAATGAACTGCTATTTTATGCTTTGTCTAAGTTTAAAAATTCCAACCTTTGGATAGATCATATTTCTCATTGACCAGCTTTTTGAATGGAATTGTATTTTCAGTGATGACATTTCAGAGCGATATGAATATTTGTTAAATATTGTGGCTACCTAGCTCCTCCTATAGATACCTCCGTACAAAGTTACCTTTTCCACTTCTTACACTCTTCTCTTCTCTTCTTTTTTCTCTTCCCTTCTTCTTTTTCTCACAACTTTGTTTCTTCCAACAATTGTTTTTGTGCGAGTCTTAGTTAACTAAGGATGGGGTAGAATGGGATGTGGATGAATAAGGCAGTGGAGTAAAGGTAGTAACACCCACTTTCTGCCAGAGACATTTTTTTAAGTGTCAACGTGACAGGTGGTGAGTCCATCGCCGTTACTCAAGCACGACTATACAGTTTTCCACTTGAAGTTTTCCTTCACCGTAAAGCTTGTGGTGACCAATCACTGTTCAGAAAACTCACTGGTAAAGTCGGGATTCGATCTTGCAACCTTTGTGTTGGAAGCAACTACTCGAACCACTTTGCCACCGCGGCTTAGTCGGGTACCTCGGCTTGTTATTGAAAGCATTTCAAGTCTAAAATCACAGTGCATTTCTAAATCCCTTTGTCCGAAACCCAAGAGACCCGTATGTACAGGGGGATTCAAATTGAATTTATGAATTGCAAACTAACAGAACGAAC
>JACCPG010007308.1:0-30513 GCA_016069955.1 Drepana arcuata
CCACATTCATCAGTCTCTACATAGTAATTCGTAGACTATAAGAAAGGCCTAATAATTGTTTTATCTTTCATTTGCAGGCTAGCAAAGTCCTCCAATCAGTGCGTATCCCATAGGACAGGTGAACGGGGCGGGTCCCCTTTAAGTGTAAGTTATAATGAACCGTATTCGTATTCCCTCGTGTTAAAGCCTACTCCAGTTGCAGCTATTGTAAGACAATATCGGGGATTATATTTTGCATGTGTTCATATTATTCCTTTTGTTAAATTAACATCATATAAAATTATTAAAATATTTATAAATATAGCGGCCCTCCGGTTTCGGGATCAGGGTCCAAGTTACCAAAGGTTTCCAAAGGAAAGCACCTCCTCGCTAGCCTCGTATCGAGGAACACCGCTTTCTGCACAGCCTTATTCGTATACCCTCACGCCTTCCCACAAGGGTCCCTAAGGGGTAGGCAGAGGTGTATAAGTAGTACCTTATTCATATTAAAGTGATAATTGCGTGTACCATTAATAAAATTATCCCTAGACCTTATTAATTTATTAAAATGTTTAATAGTAATTATAAATAAACTACATCGTATGGTTTTATAACAAATATGTCTGTGAAATAAGGAATTCGATAGATCAGATATCTTCGAACATTGCAAATTGTTATGCGTTTGGAATAAAAAAACAATTAAGAACCTTCCCCCATTCCATTTTACAGAAATATGACCCGTATGTACTATGATATAAACATAGTACTTGTATAAATAATATTAGGTATTATCGTGGTATAATCCGACAAAAAAAGTATAAACCTCACGAAAATTAATAACTACAAATTTATATGTGTTTGCTATAAAAATCAAGAGTCTGTCTGCACTAAATTCACAGAAAAATGATCTTTAGTGTTCTATGATATAGGCATACTATTTGAATGTACGTGTTATTATGAGTTACCACGGTTTAATCCTACAAAATTCAATATAACCCCCCCACAAAAAATATATGAGTATTTGATATGGAATCACCATTCTACCTCATTCGTTTATCATTTAGTCAATTGTGTTCATGTCAATTATATAATATGTTAAAATATGTCTCCATCTTATGATTATTAAGACTTATTTATACTCGCTTCTTGTAATCCTCTATAGTGTTATTACTTATAAAAAGTTTCTAGTCAACCTTTAAATAATGGCTTTAATTCAATTCATCTATTAACCTAGATGTCACGTGTTTTACGATGATAAGAAACGTCGCAAGGTATCTTAAAGGAAACCAGAATATGTTCGAAAGTAAATTCAAATCCTCATCGTATGTTAAACTTGAGAGACAGCGCTGTCATCTGTCACGTTGACACCTAAATATATCTCCTGGGGAAATACGGTGTTATTAATCCCATGTGCGAAGTTGTTAAAAAATATCCAGTTAAACTTTTCGTCTGGTAAGCGTTTCGTCGGTTAAAGGATTCGACTGTTACACATTTCGTCGGCTAATCGTTTCGTCAGTATAAGATTTGCCAGTTAAACGATAAATTAAATTCAACGCTGAGCTTATCCAATCTATCTTTCGTATAACAACGATCATGTGCCAGTCAATACTGAATGTTTTATACAGAACCCTCTACGTCATTTCTAGATAATAAAACTATAGATATTAGAAATAATCTTACTTATTACTATAGTTAAAAGCGCTTTCGTGACATTGCCTTCGAATAACAGTAAGCTACTTAGGTATATATACATATATAGATTACAAAGAGTGTATCAAAAGGAGTCTATGTAGATAGATTAAATGTATGAAATTTGCTTCAGTACATTCAGTACAGACGTGTACCGTACACGTTTATTGCCTTGTTCTACATCAATTCTCTGAGGTTTCAAGGTAGGTTTTTGTGAATTTCTTTCCAATAAACCGTTCTCATTCTTACTAATATTATAAATGTGAATGTAAGTTTGTTTGTTACGCTTTCACGCCAAAACTACTTAAGAGATCTCTATAAAACTTTGTACACATATTCTTGGAGGTATTAGAAGTAACATAGGATACTTTTTATTAAAAAGAAAAATCATTTTTACGAAAGATAAAAAAGCCGTCCACGCCGACGAAGTCGCGGGCAAAGCTAGTTAAATAATATGTCTTTTAAAAATTGAGCGCAAAGCCTGCTAGCGACACAAAGATTGCAAGTTCGAATCCCGACTGTACCAATGAGATTTTCTGAACATAAGTACAGGGTTTAGTCACACCACGCTTTACGGTGAAAACATCGAGAGAAAACCTGTATACGTCTAAGTAGCAATTCAAAGGCGTATGTATAGTCGTGCTTGAGTAACGGCGATGGATTCTCCATCGGTCACGTTGGCACCTAAAATATATCTGGCGGAAAGTGGGTGTATTAGCTATACACCTCTGCCTACTCCTTCAGGGACCCTTGTGGGACATACGGACAAACATTTATACCTACTTCCCTACTTAATATAATATTATAAATGCGAAAGTAACTCTGTCTGTCTGTCGGTTACCTTTTCACGACAAAACTACTGAACCGATTTAAATTAAATTTGGTACAGTTTTGCTACAGCCTAAGGAAGGATATAGGCGACTTTTTAATGCGATAGAGTTGTAAGGGGTAGATATTTATTAGAATTACATATAAATGAATATGAAATTCAGTTTTTAAACGTTTTTTTAGGGGGTAAAATAAAAATAATAAATAAATAAAAAATGCTGCCCAATGTCACTTTTCCACACAGCTTTCCACATAGCTAGTTTTTATATATATAGATCAGAGAATTGGTGTAGAAATTTTAACAATGACGCTTGTCAAACATATAGAAAATATAAAGTTATTTTTATTTTGCACAGTCACTAGTTCCTAAAAATAAAGATGCAATGATGTAGAAATAGAAAGGCCGGTCAAAAGAAAGGAAAGCGCATGTTCTCTATCTTTCTTTTATCTTTTCCTGTATATAAATTTGGCTTTGTTTTACATTTTATAAATACATTTTACTGAACAGTTATTTATGTCAATTATGATAATGTATTGGAGTATTGTGTTGTTGAATCGTTGTATAGATGTCGACCAATTGTTGTTTATGAATTAAATATTTCGCTTTTGTCTTGTAGGTATAATATTTATTATTAAATTGTTGTCAACAAAACGTGGTTTTGAAACACGGCTTTTGGGTGTCGGTTTTTTAATTCTATTGTTGTTTGAAAGCATTTTAAATGTATAGAAACATCAGCTATTTTAAGAATAGTTAATACATAAAAAAATAAAAGATATGTAAATTCTAAAATTCCCTATAAAGCGAATATAATTTATAACAATATGTTTTTTTTACATAATATATTTTAACGAATACAGTAATATGAATTAAATATTTATATGATAGTGAAACATTCATTTTAATGCTTTTTATTTATTTATACAGGGTGTTTCAGAAAATATGACAGTTACTCAAATGTGATAGGGCACGATGAAAGGAAATGAATGAAAATACAAAAAAAAAAATTATGACGCGACAACGTCTAATAAATCGATGAACGCCGGCTGCACGCACCAAAAAGGATGACAAATTGTCCCGTTACACTCATTGTCCCGTTATGCTCGAGTGAATAGCTATTCACTATCACTCCCTTTAATAATGTTGTACTTATAATTATTGTCTTTGGATTTTGGACTTTGGACAATTTGTAGTGAGGATATTTTTCACAACACTACAACTTCTAGGAGAAAACTGTTGTATTTTCATAGACAGCCTGTATGTATCTTGAATCGTGGGAACAAGATTTTGAATCTGGATTCTAGATGGGTGATTAGTACATTAAAAAAATGTGTTCTGTAAAAATGTATATCGATTTTCTTATCTTTTTTTTTCCAATTGTTGCCAGCACTAAAAAACATTCCAATTTCGTAAAAATCTATTAAGTTACTCGTGAAGAACGTATTATTAATTTCGTGCTTTCGGAAAGTCGATGAAATCTTGCTTAGTACAAATGCTGTAGATTTAAGGAAACTGTTGCTAATTGTTTAGTGTATTATACTATATTTGATAGACATATAAACAGCGAGTTGACTAACCAAACGTCACTTTTGTATTGAGCAAAGTAGGCCTCGGAATCCCCTCTGACACAATATTTCGCCCAAATACCAATAAGAAAAAAATATATATTTAGTAATGTTCTTCAGCTGTTTGTGTGTCTGCTAAATATATAGTTTAGTAAATAGATAGTTATCGTGCGGTGTAGCTTGCAACTTACGACATTTTTGTTACTTTTGTAATTTCAATGTTTCTTATCTATATTATATTTATGTAATATACTCGCGGTAATATATCCGCAATTCCGTTTAAAGATATAGAAAAGTGTGTAGTGGAGACCTGAATGAGACTAGCACAGGATCGCTACCGCTTAAAATTAAAATCAATATATTTTTTATTCAAAAGACAGTTGTATAACTAAATATTTGACCCAAGTCGGTATCCCGAGGCAACGTGCCAAGAAGACTAGCAGCATTGACACGCTGGATAGCAATGCTTTTTTTTATTCAACTTCATATATTTTAAATGTAAAGCCGGCTAGCATTAAAGTAAGATGGCGAAAGAGCGGTGGATTGAAGATCTGTCAAATAAATTCCAAATTGTACCTTTTGGAGGCCGAGTAGTACCACCTGCAACATTGCAAATTCCAATCCCGTCTGTACCAATGAGTTTTTCTGAAGTACAGTGACTAGACACACCACATGCTTTCGCGTGAAAAAAAAAAATTTCCTGAAACACGGTCGCAGCGCCACCTATCTGGTCCAATTGTAAAACAAAACCATTATCGAATTCATGGTTTGAATATATTTCATGATTAATGACGTGGCGGTTATTACGGGGCATTTAAAAGCACAATTTTCGGAGTTACTATGCGACTCTGCTACTCACGTACTGAACAAACCTTATATCAATTGGATTGTTTTCGTAGGACAAGCTACACCCTACATGCGTAATGAATGATAATGCACCCTCCCATCTGTTATTTACGCCATATTTCACCATTTCATATAATTATTAATTATCTCAAATTATATAGCAACGTTTTGACACCAAACTTTAATGTTATTGGTCATCAAGGTCACTTAATTAGTCTGCTTTCGTGACTGGCGTCATGCCGGTGTTAATTAATTACTGATAGTTAAAACCTGTGATTGGTCGAATGTAAACTCATTACGTTGTATATATGGGTTGGTTGGACAATAATAAAGTGTATGAGTTTTTTTTTTACTTTTATCATCTTCGGCGGAATTTTGAGTTCATATTTACCAAGCAGTGAATAATTATTCAACTCTCTAGGGGCTTAAATTTGAAGTTTCTAGGACAATTAAAAGAGGAAAGATTAATTAATTTCCCTAAGTAAATGCATTTTTCTCAATGCTGACGATCGTGATACACCCCTGACTGCTAATACTTAGCTAACGTTGCTTAGATATCGTGGGACATTATAGTGGTTCATATACTAGTTCGTTTAAAGGTATTGCAAAATGAGGTAATATGCTATGTCACTAACAGAGAGGTTCCAAATGATAAAAACCTATTTTTACACGACCTATTTACGCTCACGATACCGAAGTATTACTTACGTGTTGTCACTCTGTGTTCGGAGAGTTTACTGTGTTGGCAGCATAATGGAATCCCTCTGCTGCCAACACAATATATCAACCTCCCTCTCCCCAAAGAGCATTATTGGAAACATTGGACTTCAACAACATGGAATTCAATACAAAAAAAATGTGTTATTTGAATACGGACTTCTGTAAGCTGGAGGTCCTTCCCCAGTCGGGCAGCTCCCAGTCTCTTTATACTTGGTACTTTGAGAGTACCTTGAGAGATGGAGACTGAGAAGTGTTCGAAATGCAATTGTAATAATATTGTTTTCCAATCAACCGATATGCATCGTACGTGAGCCACATGCCTTGTAGAGCGGAGCTACCTAGAAACAGCTAGGCTGTGCTAACATTACGGTATTCCTTCAATAAAATATTGTAAGTTCCTAATCTGAGTTTCATTCCTAACCTATATTCCCAAAAACATCGGATTCGAATTTGCAATCTTTGCAGGCAACACACCACGCGGCCACCATGGTTTATAATTTTTTTTAATTTACAAATTATAATAGTGTTGCGTATGCCTATTATTGGTGAGCATGTGAATTTCATAAAAATAATGCAGTTTACACTGTGGTTTCAAAGGCGTTTCATCCGCGGACGCTGAGGCTAGTGTGCAAAGAACTCCCCGTTGAAGTAGTGACTATCATCAGGGGACTATCACAAGTATAATATGTGCATTTTTATCTCATCACCTTATAAGAAGTTAAGTTCAACATGTTTTTAGATTGCCAGCGTGTCTCAACAGGCCGTCCAACATCTGAATAATATCTGATAAACATAGTTTTGTAAACTTTTATCAGCTAGGTGAAGGTGTAATAGAGCCTACTTGATTCGCTATACGATACGATACGATACGCGATACGATACGCATCTATCAAGCTGGTATCTATAGCTTGATAGATGCGAGTCTGACACTAACATAAACCTCAAAATAGGTACTTCTGAATTCTGTAGTTATGCAGTGTATGGATGTGGATGAAGCGAAAGAAGTTTGTGTGTATATGCTCTAGAGAAAGATTTTGGGCATTATACCTACACGTAATATAAAATAAAACAAAGAAATTAATTTAATAATTTATTTTCCAAAAAAAATTTTCACAAAAGTACAGTGTTGTCATAAAGACAATATCGTAATGTTATCTTGTCCCACGCGCAATATATTAAAACCTATATAAACAAGGAGCCTTAATATATTCTACTATTATTATACGACACACTTAATTAGGTATAACATTTTGAATGTATCATAACTTAATATTAAAATTAGAATTATTGCCAAACAGTAGCGTAACTATGACAGAGTTTGAAAAATGTCACGGGTCTCGCCGTAGTGGGCCCATGAGTCGATATAAAAATATTCCATTAAACCGTGCAGTTCAGAAATGTACAGTGATTAATCACACCACGAGCTTTACAGTGAAGGAAAACATTTACCAACAAATTCAAAGACGTATGTCTCAAAGATGTATGGTGCTGCTTGAAAAATGGCAATGGACTCGCCATCTGTCTGGACCCTTGTGGGTAGGCTTAGGTAGACTTGACAGAGTCCAAAACAGAATGTCACGCTATTGTAGAATTTAAGTTAAATTCACGATACATAGTGTATTAAGACAATTTTATTACACTATCTAGAGCAGAGATTATACCTTTTGTCACAATCGCGCATGACAGAAAATCAGCGGCATAAGTTTTATTTATTATATATTTTCATTACATATCTAAGATGTGGATGGAAGTATCGTGTATTCGTCATACTATTTAAACATTTCCATATTCAAACACGACTTTTATCATGCCAACTTTAAAGTTTAAGACAAATGAGTTCCAAAGGAAAATACATCATAACTTATAAACATAAGAATATTGATCACAAAAAAAACAAAAACCATAAATTTACGAACGTGTTATTTAAATCAACCTGTGTCTAAATATCGCCATTGATAGATATCTTTTAATTTGGACAAAGCGATAGAGGTATGTAGGTCAAGAGAGAACTGGCGCTCTATACTCTCTGCTTACCCCGCCCCGTTAAGGACTCGGCGTGATATGTATGTAAATGATATTTTTATGCCATCAAATTTCGATAGGTTATTCCACTGTAAGTGCATACATTTTACAAATAAATTATACGATAAATCACGTAACGGGCTGGAATTTTTCATTAGATTACTTCGAAGGTCCTACTGCAGGTCCTACTTTCCCTTAGAAATAATGTTTCTTCCCTCTAATCACCCTCAGATTGTCATTACATCTACCTCGTGCTATATTATAAAATAGACTGCGAGACATACGACAATAAACCTTATTGATGTTCCTATAAGCGTTATTATGCAACGACCTATTGTCGGGCCTGCGTTGTTCCCCATACTTGGGTACTATTGCTGTAACGAAAAAAATATTGTATATGCCTAATGATTTGAAAAGAGTAACCATGGAGTTTCTTGCCGGTTCTTCTCCATGGAGGCGACCAACCCGAACCGTGCTTCTTTTACGACGTTTTATAAGTGCCCACCTGGGCCTATGTGAAATAAAAAGATTTTGATTTGATTGATTATGTTTAGTTCATTCGTTAATTTATGGTTTTTGCGTTGGTGTAACTAAAGGACTTTAGAGCTACATTTATAATTTCCAAAGATTGTCGTTTATTTATTCTTTCGTATTGTTATTCCTTAGCTACACCAACAGCCATAGCTTCTGCATCGAATTCTAGCACAAATATTTTTACTGACTTCAAACTTTCAATTGAAAAGCTCCTGAAATTCGTCTATGCACCAGTTTTGCACAACGGTTCTCTTTTCATTTGTCAGTAATGTATCAATTTAATGTATAGTTGTGGGGTACAAATAGACAATTGAATTCCAGCTAGGTGACCGCATCGCAGAAAACAGATATAAGAATTTAATGCAATATAAAAAAAGATAAACATTTTTGACTGAAGGACTAGTATCCGTGTCCTTTAAACGTCCAATGATTATATTGAGTAGTTGTATATAGCTTTATAAATAACTGGGTTGAAAACTCAAGTGCCGTCTTTGACTTCTCTCTATCTCGTAAGCAAATCAGTAAAAAAAATGCTGTGCCATTCGTTGCAGTACTGGACTTAAAACTTCATATAGATGTTTATATATACATATAGTTAATGTAACATTGATATTATCAAGATATATTGATAGCAGTCTGTCTAGATATATGCGCGCGTCGCACGTTTATTCCATTGTGTTATATGTATTATTATATAAAACATTAATACATGCTAAAGGTAAGTAATGTTCATGTATATAGAATAATAATAATGCTATTATTATTAAATCTTAATATATATATAAATTACGTGTCACGTGGTTTGTCCGCGATGGGCTCCTAAACTACTTAACCGATTTCAAACAAATTTGCACACCGTGTGCAGTTTGATCCAACTTAAAAGATAGGATAGGTTACATCACAATTGGACCCGATAGATGGCGCTGCGATCGTGTTTCAGGAAGTAACTTTTTCACCCGGGCGAAGCTGGGCGGGACAGCTAGTATGTATATATATATATATATATATATGTATATATACAAATAAGAACATTACTTACAAAATTTTATATTTTTTTAGGAATAGACAGCGTATACATACGGGCTGTGGCGGGTTCTTAAATTAACACGAGAAATACACACCTTCACACTTCCCACAAGGTTCTCCGAAGGGGTAGGCAGACGTGTAACCACATCCTATTTCTGTCGGAGATATATTTATGTCAAATCACTAAAGAATCGAGCCATTCCACTGTGTATTTTTTTAATTATTTTAATTTGGCTATCAATATCAATAGTAGATCAATAATCCAAGGTCGAACGCTGTCTATTCCCATACATTCCTATAAACAATAAAGAAGGCTTACATCTAAGTAAATACAATTATTTTAAACTGAACTTTTTCCACAGACAAAGTTATATACTATTAATAGTTTTGCTATTTAATGTACTCTATGGACTTATTTACCCTGCAAACGTTGGAAGGACATGTTTGTCTGTGGAATTTGATAAAACTTAGACGTTATAAAGACCAGATAATAATGCAGAATTTGTTTTAGTTGACAATCATAAGACATCTTTGTGTGTATGTAGTCTCTTTAAGACTTAAATATGTGCGCAATTTGATATAGCGAACGGATTTTAAAAGTTTGATAAGCGGTCACCTTTATGATTGCCAGTAAACATCTGCCATTATCCTGTCATGAGGTTCCAAAGAAGACAAAAGACAAAATAAAAATACTGATCGTAATTAAGGAACTACATATAGCCGGATTTAAAGATTCTCATTTTAAAACAATGAAACCAAAGAGTTTGCCGAGAGCTTTAAAATAAAACACTAGCGAATAATAAATAGGCCATAGACAAACCTCTTTATCACAGCTGTCAAAATGCACAATAATAGCAATGCATTGTCCCTTGTTGTAAAGCTAAGTGCAAACATGGCATATCTTATTATCTACTTACGGTAAAAGTAACGAGATTTGTCTATGGACGCTTTTCACCACTGGTAAACTATAATGGCTATGAATTTTCCTAAATTATCGAAGATGTAGAAAAATAAATAGATACTTAGTAAATAAAAAAACTTAAATATAAGTTTGATGAAATCATGCAGTTTTTGTGCATCAAAAATCGACCGTGTTTTTTTTAAGATTGTTTTAATATCTTAACGGTCAAATTCTGACGCATTAGCCCCTAATTTGGTCCCCGCTGTATTGTTGTGGGATCACCAAGTTTTCTGTGCCGGTAGTGCGAAGTACCGCGTACTATAAATAAACTGTCTTTTGTATTTTAAGGTCGTTAACAACTTTTTAAGCACTTTTTTACACTAGTACGCGAAGGGAAAACAAGTTTTTATTTTCACCCAATATGAAGGGGAAAAGCTGGCACAAGGGCCTTATCAACTGTGACAGCTGGTTAGTTTATATATTATAATAATTTGGTGGTGGGATGGTGGAAGTCACACTTGCATTCATCTTATTCAGATAATAAAACGCTACATTCTTAAGCCCCTACTTTTTACGTACTTCGATTTTGACAGTTTTTTTGTGTCTGCGGTATGTGTCGGTACTGTATTTGATCCAATATCCAGGTATTTTTGACACCTGGTGTTACGGGACTAGTGTAACTGAAATACAACTAGACTATACGTATCCGGACGGACTATCATACAGACATATTAGTTCCGTAAGCCTCGATAGATTGCAGAATTGTGCTACCGGCTCAGATAACCTGGTGGTATTTCATGTAATATTTGACTTGTGTCACAATAAGTTTAAGCCTTTAATTATTCACAATTAGTATGACTGAATACCATCAAAAGCGATACAGGGCCTTTAAAAACTACATCCGTTTGCGTTATACCGTTCATAAAAGCTTGTTTAAAATACAGGGTAGGTAAGAAAACTAGAAACATTGAAATAAGCCTTAAAGGATCATCCTGGTTTAAGAAGTTTGAAATTAGTAAGACCAAATTTTAACACGGATTAGTTTACCAGACTTCCTGAAAGTTAATCCAACAACATTTTTGGCATGTTGCCGCGGGATACCAATTTGGCATAAATATTTTTATCTGTAAAAGTAGTCATTTGTGTCTACGGCTTTTTTTTTTCAAGTCATAATCTGTACTATTAATTATGTGAGCTTTGAACTTTATTGCTGTTAAGACTGACTTCTCAGAACTGACAATGTAATAGTTGTGGTTAGTACATTTGTGCTATATGTGGCCTTAACCAACGCTACTGTGCATTATGAACAGTATAACGCAATGAGATTTCTTTCTTAGTACTAAAGTACAATAATTACGTAACAATGAGTCGGGTTCGAACCACCCACCGTTTGACGACAATCGTGAGTCCTTTGCGCGTGCCGGTCCAAGCGACGGGGGTAAATGTGTTGAATTGTTCGATGCTCATCTTTAGGCAGTGTAATTACTTTGCTGATGTCATGACACTGTCTCATGACGTCACGCCCCTACTACAACGGCGCTCTGGATTCCTATGTGCGTGCGCGTGCGCATACTATCCCCTCGTAATGGTCTTTTGCACAAGCTGTTTATTAAAGGGTACATTTTGTTCTTATTAATTGTACAGCGTTTGAAAGAATTTTAATCAGTGTTACCCATTGATAAATATAAATTTGACAGTTGAATATTCAATTAAATGTTTCACATCTTCCGGGCCATCTATGACGGCCAGTTTATTATTATTTCTATTACTCTCTGGATCAGTAGTATATAATCTATGATAATATATGTATATCTATGATCGATACGGAATCAACACAGTTGCCCCCCGTCGCTTCTGAATTAAATATAATAATGTAATCACATATATTAATAACAATAACAGCCTTTTTTTGAGTTTTTTATATTTTATTTTTTAATTTATTTTATTTATCTACGTTTGGTAAGGAATTGAACTTACCATTTTAACTATAAGTAAATGTCTTGAACTGGAAGTGTTGTGGGAGCTTAGAAAAGTTGACAGATACACTATGAGTGAACATAACTTGTCTTTATATTTTACTTATTAATACTTCTTTTATATACTTATAAAGCAAATGAGTGGCAAAGATAGCTCAAGCAACAAAGCCCGCTTTGTTTGCGTTTTAATAATTTATGTAATGTAATGTACATTAAGAATACATTTCAAATAAATTTGTGAGGATAACATGGATGCGCGTGGTACGAGGCGCTGACGGCCTCTTTAAAATAATGGACGTTATTGTGATATACTGATCATAAATATTTATCAATCGTGAGATCGTCGATCAAGAGCCGTGGTGGCCGAGTGGTTCGAGCAGTTGCCTGCGACGCAAAGGTCGCAAGTTCGAATCCCGACTGTACCAATGAGTTTTTTCTGAACTTAAGTACAGTGATTAGTCACACCACGAGCTTTACGGTGAAGGAAAACATCGAGCGGAAACCTGCATACGTCTGAGAAGAAATTCAAAGGCGCATGTATAGTCGTGCTTGAGTAACGGCGATGGACTCGCCATCTGTCACGTTGGCACCTTAATATACCTCTGGCGGAAAGTGGGTGTGTGGGTATTACCTATACACCTCTGCCTACCCCTTCGGGGACCCTTGTGGGAAGGCGTGAGGATATATTATATTATATTATATTATAAATATTTATCCAAAAAATATGTATGAAAAATTAAGGTAGGTTTTTTTTTCATTTATCTAATTTTTGTAGTCTGTTTTCAACTATATGTATTTAGTTAGTAGACTAATTCTAAGCCCCCGTTAACACTTATTACAGCTTGTAATAATGGTTTTATTAACATATTAATTCGTCGGTTTGATTTTGTCAAAGCGAGAATCAAATCTTGTGTTTCCCACGCTACTAAGTTATAACTTGCTATTGGTCTATCCTTTGGACGCAGCTCAAGAACATCTATAACAGTTTAAACCTATAACATTACACTTTGTATGAAGATTGACGCAAATCTGACGAGTTGGCTTATTATGGATAATACAGTCTTGTTTTTTACAATATATGAGAGACAGGTATACGCTATGCGGTTGTACAATATACTCGTTAAAATTTTATTTCTTATAGGGCGATCTTATCCACCGTAATATTTCTCTAATCATTACAGAGGAAGAGGCATGATGATATTGTTATTTTACTGACGACAATGAACATGGGTAAATCTGGACACATCCATATCATCGGATTTATCAGACGGATCTCCGTCTCAGGGATAAATCCGACGATATGGGCTAACTAAACAGTTAGCCCATGTGTAATCGCCAATTTCTTGGATAGGTAAGGCGTCTGTCATCCTTTGGGCAATGACAACACCCTATTATTATATGATCTGCCGCAGAAAACTTTGCTAGCGCGATGTAGAAATGTTCACAACTTTATAAACCACTAAAATTGTAGAGGTAGCAGATCGCTATTGAATGCATGTGTATATTCGGATTTTTAAATTAGTCGTGTAATCCTGTCATAATATTGCAACCTATCAAAGAGCTATCTACCTGACTCTATTCGAATTGTATTTGTTCACGCCTTCTCCTCGTTCAAGGGTTGTTCCTCGTGCTTTTCGACTGGTGGTTGCTTGGTGCTGTTCCAGGGTTGCAGTTTCCCGGAGCCGAAGCAGACGAAGGTCAATGACCCCACTATGTACGTGCCTGCCAGGATGTAGAACACTATCTTCCATTGCTCTGGGGTTTCCTGCAAGGAAAGTCAAAGAAGAATTACGAAAGAAAACGGGCATACGTCTTAGAATAAATAAATACCTTGACACAATTACACAAAGCCTATGAACTGGACATCGATATATTTTTATATATGTAAAGATATGTATGTATATATACGTAGGACATCCAAGTCTTTTCGTACCTTAAAAATACTCGAATTCATCACACAAACTTCTGTCCTCAGCGGGAATCGAACCCGCGACCTCAAGTTTCGCAGTCAGGAGCTCTAACCAATGGCCCAGACCATGCCGTCAAGTTATAAATAAAGATAATAATAATAATGAAGAAGAGCTTACGTGTTCTTTGGTGAGTTCTCCCACCATGTAGGTGGAGAGCCAGCCTCCAATGGACGACAGTGTATTCGCCATCCCGAAAATGGTGCCTGCCAATGGAAAGTAGCAAGCATTACTAACATTAATATTTGTACATACATACTTATCATCATGCAGAGTGCCTAACTGGGTGGACATGGAAATTATTGTGACACTAACCGGTGTGACGACCAAATTAGTAAGCGGATTAACAAAATACTTAAGGATGACCACCCTTAAAGGATTAGAACCGGCGAGCATTTATAAAGAGGCTGGTGGATGTGGATGAAGCGAACAAAGTCGGAAGTCTTGAAAGAACTACAATTATAGACTCGGGTTCTTCCCGCATCCCGAGACCCCCTTGACTAGAAATTGGTAGTGCGCCTCTTCGTGTCTACTATCTATATAGGTAGGTATCGCAACGGAATTAGGTGTTGCGATGCATCCTGTGTTTGTTGGTTCTTACCGCTGAAGTTAGGTGCAATGTCGAGTCCATTGCCGAGGTAACCGGCAGTGACGGCGCCATTGATCGTGAGAGCCATGGTAAAGATAGCGATGGACCACACACGGTCTCCTCCGAGCGACGCCTGAGCAATCATCAGTAAGCCTGTAAAGGATTTGATACATTGAACATGTTGTAGAGCAGGCGCTCTGTGAAGAGCCGTGGGGCAGATTGGTTATAGTTATATAGGTATAGTCACCAGGAAAATCTTTATGTATGTACATATGTGCATATAGTTCTTCTGTGTGTGGACCGATTTTGATGCAAATCTTCATGTCTGTTCAAGTGGATTCGAATACGGTTCTGATGTATAATTGTACCCGACAGATGGCGCTGGGATCGTGTTTCAGATACTTTATTTGTTCACTGAAGGTTAGCTGGGTGGGCCAGCCAGATATTTTATATAGATATATTATTTTTATGTAAGTATAGTTCGAATCCCGACTGCGGCAATGTATTCTAAGTTGCCAATAAGTTTTTAAGTACTGTGACTAATCTCATCACCAGCTTTACGTTGAAAACTTCGAAACGAAACCTCCTTATGATTAAGAAGAGATTCAAAGACGTGGTCGACGTGACGACGACATCACGCCCTCACGATGGAGAGAGGAGAGAGCCAGTGTATAATCATGCTTGAGAAACTGCGATGGTCTCGCCATCTAGCGTTAGCACCTAAATAACTAAGCTATTACAGGTAAATGACAGAGAAATAATGCTAAATGAGAGCAAACTTACCCGGCAAGCCGACAGCGAAGCCAGTGAACAGTTTCCTCGCAGCGGTTGTGGACAGCTTCCCGCTCCGTCTTAGAGAGTCGGCGAGCACTGATGACGCCAGAGCACACAGGTACTTGCCCAGATAGGGGAGGGAGGCCAGCAAGCCGTTCTGTGGACAACAGACAACTTCATCTTAATGGCGATCTTATAATTTCGGCCAATTATGTTTACATTACGGATATGTTTATTTATGGACATAAATGGCTATATTGCTTTTTTTGTTGATAGGTACAGGGTGGACGGCAGGGAGTGGGGGCCTTTGGCCAGCAGTGAGACATAGATAAAATCAAAAATCAAAATCAAAATATTTTATTCAACGTAAGGGACACAGGGAACACTTATTGAACGTCACATATTTAATATAGGTAGACTAAAGTTACCAAAGTTACCACCGTTTCCAAGAAAAAATACCTGCCAGGAGAAGAAACGGCGAAACAAACTCCCCGATTTGCTTTTTTAACATTGGTTCCCTTTTACGTAGGGGTAGTTACATATATAAACTCTGTACAAGAGGAGCAATTCATTGCCATGCTTGGCCATCATTAAAATAATCTGATGTTTTATAATAAGCCTTTTGAATTAATTTACTTTTAACGACAGCTTTAAATTCTACATATAAGATATAGAAAGGCTTAGACATAGAAAGGCTTATTATAAAACATCCGATTATTAGAATGATGGCCATGCATGGCAATGAATTGCTCCTCTGGTACAGAGTTTATATATGTAATCTTTTCTACCCCTACGTAAAAGGGAACAAATGTTAAAAAAAAAAACCGGTGAGTTTGTTTCGCCATTTCTTCTCCTGGCAGGTACTTTTTTCTTTTAAACGGTGGTAACTTTAGTTTATATTAAATATGTGACGTTCAATAAGTGTTCCCTGTGTCCCTTACATTGAATAAAATACTTTGTTTTTTTTATTAGATGGCTATATGGTAGGTACATGGTTAGTAAGCTTGGTTAGTTTTCCAGTCCCATTGTTTAACACCGCGAGTTGTATATTCATATTTATCCTTTTCTATATTTAATTGATCATATGTAATTAATGACGTAAACGGTATTGGTATCAAATCGTAAACTATTAAATATTTATCATTTATTAGCGAATATTTTTCACACCCATAATATATTTCAAGAGAGGTAGGGCATAACTGGATGTCAGTGTAGGAGCATTAGACACATACCCTTACGTGTTCTACGTTGATTAGCAGTGAGAGAGATTAAATAATTCCGTGCTGGGAGCGATTACTCATACTGACTCAGTGGTCGGGTGTTAGGCGGCAGGCGAATAATGTATACGTTTTGTGTTGCCTTTTTGTATTAAACAAGAGACCATACTTCAATTTTGATGCTTTAATTAGTTTGTTCGTCAGACGAACTGTAAAAACCAATTGACTGAATTATATGTAGGTAACTTAGGTGAGCCCAACGATTTCATTGTACTACAATTTATGCATGCTGATATTATAGTCCTCAATAAACAAGCTATGTAATGTTTTTATAATATAATATAATATGTCCTCACGCCTTCCCACAAGGGTCCCCGAAGGGGTAGGCAGAGGTGTATAGGTAATACCCACACACCCACTTTCCGCCAGAGGTATATAAGGTGCCAACGTGACAGATGGCGAGTCCATCGCCGTTACTCAAGCACGACTATACGCCTTTGAATTTCTTCTCAGACGTATGCAGGTTTCCTCTCGATGTTTTCCTTCACCGTAAAGCTCGTGGTGTGACTAATCACTGTACTTAAGTTTTAGAAAAACTCATTGGTACAGTCGGGATTCGAACTTGCGACCTTTGCGTCGCAGGCAACTGCTCGAACCACTCGGCCACCACGGCTCTCTCTGTAATGTTTTTCTTTAATTTAAATTTAAATTTATAGATTCTGAAATTTACGCGCTTATACAATAGCCATTCTTTCGTGTATAGATACATACATGTATGCTAAGGCTTTTTTATTTCCTTGCAGTCTCTTATGGGGCAAAGACAGACCCCTTTTCCTTTATCGACATTCACTAGTTCCTGCCATGCGTCGGTTTCGAGTATTTTAGCGTTCCTATCTTTTATTGTTCGATCGATTTGGTTTTTCATCAACATTTTCAAATATGTTTTAAAAGTCTATTAGCTTATTGATAAATACCAAAATACTGTCGGAAAATGTTGACAACCCTACGATAATTGCTCCCGAGACTCGTCTTTAGCCGTCTGTGCGTTCACCTTCGTGAGTCAACCGTCTAGGCGGCTAATTTGTGCACCATCCTTTAACGCCCTCTTGACGTCATCATTCAAGAATTTAATACGAAGGGTTCACAAAGGCGTAAGGATAGCACAATAATAAAATGCACTGTCTAGCTAGAGAGAATATCTTCAATGCTGTTGTTCCCTATGGAAATGGTTAAAGGAAATAAAAAAAATTGTCAACTTCTACTATAAAGGAAAAGAATTCCAAAAAGGTTCAGCCTGTTTCACGATTTCGTCACTTGATCGATTCTTTACTCGAAGACTGTGGTCACGGTAATTTTATTATATATATAACAATTCAATTCGTGTTCCGTATATATTAATGGATTTAATAGTAGTAATTAGTGGAATAAGGTTTAATATTTTTCCTATAATATTTTTATTACGACTTTCTACTTTTTTTTAAATGAATTCCCACTAATATTATAAAAGGCGAAAGTTTAAGGATATTTTCTAATCACCACGCCAGAATTGCTGAACGTAATTGGATGGAGTTCGGCACAGAGGTATATTATTAGCTGAACAAACACATATTATGTTTTATTCCAGAAAAAAAAAATTATAATATTTTTTTTCGCAACTGAAAACGCATGTCACGGCTAGTTATAATATAATGTAAGGTCTATGTCCTAACTGCAGCAAAGGAGTCAATTATATAATTGGTCTAGACTTTCTTTAGCTCTCTGGTGACATTGCATGGCGCCAACGTTTTAAAAGTAATTTATATTTTCTCTCTAATCGTAAGTCATTTGTCAGATTCCTGCGTTGGTAATTACAGATATTCTATTTCTCAAATTAGAATAACCTTTGCTACATATTTTACATAGTTCTCTATAGCTAGATTTACAAACCTCTTTCGCTTCGTCCACTTTCATCAGTGAATAATATCTATACTAATATTATAAACAGAGAAGATGTGTATTTGAGTGTGTGTGTATGTTTGTAATGAATATTGAAACTCAAATACTGTGCAGATTTCAAAAATTCTTCCACTATTGTATAGCTCCATTCACCCTGACTGACACAGGCTATATTTATTGCTAGAAAAGATTATGAAATTATACGCGAGCGAAACCGCGGCTCATAGCTAGTATATTATAACTTGGCTACACAACAACTGTGCACGTAGAGGCCATGTTCATTAGTCATGATAGTCTGCAAAGAAATCTCGTCTTAAGCGCAACCAATAATACCACAAATGTGGTTACCTACAAGGTTATGGGCTCGGCTAGCAGATACAATATTTCCGGAGATTTTTATGCACGTTCTGATGAAACTTACATTTGCATTGCGATGGACTCGCCATTTCTCACGTTGGCACCTACAAATCTATCTCTATCTCTGGCGGAAAGTGGTTGTGTTGGTACTACCTATACTTGATACTAGTATTGTGTGGGAATGCGTGAGGATGAGTTCAGGAGAGACTGGAATCTCCAGGGGAACGCGCCGCAGCAGACTGCATAACATAACATAAGCCCAACGAATATTATACATGACAGCCGTCTGGTCTAGCGGTCAGAGCTCCTGATTCGATTTCCCCTGAGGGGAGATATTTGTAGCATAGTCTTGAACGTTCTTCGCATATGTATGTATATTGTGTCTAATTACTTAGTTGTTGTAATTAGTTAGATTTGCTTAGTTTGGGACTAGGTTAATTTTAGTGGATTTTTTCAGAGGTATTTATTTATTGAAATGCGAAAGTTTGCGAGGATTTCTGTTCCTCATTCCCGCTAAATCTCATGAACGGAATTTGATTTTTACCTATGAAATAAAAAAGTTACGCGGATGAAAACACGAGGAACAACTACTCACTATATCATATTTCACACGCAGACCTTGTGGAGTAGGTATCTACATTATGTACATACGTTATACGTGCGAGTAAATATATATATAAGAGTATATATAAGCGTTCTTTCCGGCACCTACATTGGATGTGTACCGGAAATGTACGGAGACAAGACATAAGTACCTACACAGGAAGTGCTTTTGATCGTGACTAGTCTCAGTTCTAGATCCAAAGGGCCCGTTGTTAAATAATTATCTTGTTATTACTCATATTAATGTAGTTATTGGCCATAAATAATATTGAGCGAATAGCGAATGATAAACTCCATACCTTCAGCTTGATTACACAAAGCAACTCAAAAGACGTATGTATAGTCTTCTTTGAGTAACGGCGAGGGACTCGCCATCTGTCACGTTGGCACTTAAAGTATACCTCCGGCGGAATGTTGGTATGTGGGATTTACTAGATTAATATAACTTTATATAACTAGATTAATATAAAAGAGCCGTGATGGCCGTGTGGTTCGAGCAGTTGCCTGCGACGCAAAGGTCGCAAGTTCGAATCCCGACTGTACCAATGAGTTTTTCGGAACTTAAGTACAGTGATTAGTCACACCACGAGCTTTACGGTGAAGGAAAACATCGAGAGGAAACCTGCATACGTCTGAGAAGAAATTCAAAAGGCGTATGTATAGTCGTGCTTGAGTAACGGCGATGGACTCGCCATCTGTCACGTTGGCACCTAATATACCTCTGGCGGAAAGTGGGTGTGCGGGTATTACCTATACACCTCTGCCTACCCCTTCGGGGACCCTTGTGGGAAGGCGTGAGGATATATTATATTATTAATATAACTTTTAGATGATTTCATTACCTGTTTATAGAAACAGCTAGCAATGTGATACATCAAGCTCAGATAAAACTTATTGGAAGAACGTCGAGGTTCGAAACTGCAATGTATTCTTCTCAGGTTATTACTTAAGCCACTGAGCCTATACAGCTCTAAGTGCATTGCATAATATCCTTCTAACTATTTAGTAGCCAACAATAGTCATTGATCGCTTCTTTATAGTCCTATTACGGAGCAAAATGGCTCTCAACACACGTCACAATTGTACTAGAAAATTGATAGCGATTTTGATCAATTACTAAAATTTGTGGCATCCTGCGAACTGAATATCTCCGGGCGATTTACTATGCGTACGATGAAATCCAGTTTAAACCGGTTCGAGACTAGAAATAGGTGAACGACATATTTATAAGAATATTAATAAAGCCGTGGTGGCCGAGTGGTTCGAGCAGTTGCCTGCGACGTAAAGGTCGCAAGTTCGAATCCCCACTGTACCAATGAGTTTTTCTGAACTTAAGTACAGTGATTAGTCACACGACGAGCTTTGCGGTGAAGGAAAACATCGAGAGGAAACCTGCATATGTCTGAGAAGAAATTCAAAGGCGTATGTATAGTCGTGCTTGAGTAACGGCGATGGACTCGCCATCTGTCACGTTGGCACCTAATATACCTCTGGCGGAAAGTGGGTGTGTGGGTATTACCTATACACCTCTGCCTACCCCTTCGGGGACCCTTGTGGGAAGGCGTGAGGATATATTATATATTATTATATATATTTTATTATAAGAATTCGAAAGAAAAAGGATCATTTTTATCGCCACTCTCTAGGCTTAGATATTTTCTATTAAAATTTGAAAGCAGAATATAGTACAATATTTGACACGATTATATTATAAATAAACGACTAAAGCCGACTCTTTAATAAAATTTTCACTTTCCTCTGTATATTCGTACTCTTTCACTTCATTTCATTTTCATTTCTCATTCACTTGACAAACTAATGGCCGCTTGTTCCCTATTTATTTAAAAACATTTACGTATCGGAATTAGGGCTGTCACTTTTTCTTCTGCAAATAAATATTTTTTTTACCAAGGGTAAGAAAAAGTACGATGAAGACCATAGCATTTTTTTTTTCGAACCTAGGAAGAGATCCGGGTACCCTCGTTTTGATCGATTATCGATTTAGAACTAACCATAATCTTCTATCAATACCATCTCCAGACTACACATTTTGATACTGTTCTGTTTTACGCAAAAAAAAAACAATCAAACTTTTTAATTCCAAAGAAATAAAGTATTTTCGTGTACTTTACAGTTCTCGTAAGGTACTTCTTTAATATAAAGAACGGTCGGCAACTCTAATTGAATCAGTCAATTTTGAACAATGGGTATTTTTTTTTATTCCAATGCAAACTATTCGTGATCGTATGTCAATAAAATTAAGTAATGCGAATACATTAAGATAAAAAAATTGCAAAAAAAAATCCATTACCAAAGAATCAACCTTTTTATTGAGACTAGTGTCACCATGCTGTCAAGCCCACTGAGACAGTCCTGATTTAAATTCTTGACTTAATGTTCTATTTTTGACAAAACATTTTCTAGTTAGCGAACTATCGCTTATGACATTTTTGATATATTTTTTTAACACTATTTTTGTTTTGTTACTTAAACAGTTTTCTGCTCGAAGTAGTGTATTTTTATTTCCATTTATTTATTCTGAAAGGTCACGACGGATTTTAAATATTATATTAATAACGCTGAAAACAAATTTTATACATATACTATGCAGGCGGCGGTCATATGATAGAGTATTAAAAAGTCGACAGATGGCAGCACATGTATATTAAGTTGGCAATTATCTACGGGCCTCGGAAAGGTATGATGTATTCTCGTACTTATAAGGCTTAATACGCACAGTGATCTCTGCATATGAATACAGTTTCATAAGGCAACTGAATATAATATAATACCTTTTTAAATTAACGTTCAGATTTGACTTACATATCAAGATATTATTTAAGAGTCTGTTGGTCAACAGTTTTTCCAATTTTAAGTAAAAATTACAAGTCTCAACAAATATTGGGGCTGTAATTTAACACTTGGAACAGGCTTTTAATTTATTAAATTGTAATAACGAACCAAATATGTTGGTACATTTTTTTTTTCGAATCAATTTTAAATTATGTTCCACATAAAAGCAACTTAATTCAGCTTGCAACATCGACTTAAAATATTATCAAAAGTCACCACTAAGCTTACCAACTTGTGGTCGAATCTAGTACGAGGATTCTAAATTCGTTGTATCTGTGACAATGACATTTCTAAACAATAACCATTAAACATATTTCAGCGATTCCTAAGTCATGCTCAGGGACAATTATTTCCATAAGTTATCAGGTCACCTGAGGTGTGGCAACTTGCTCTCCTCTCTACTAGAGGCTGTCGACTTTTTGGCTGATGCAATAGGGTGGGTGGCTTACGTGATACTTGTTTATCCTTTGCAACTTATATTAACGTCCAAACGAAAAAATATCAAATTCACGTATACACAGAGGTCAAAATAGCAGATCGAAGAGTATCGTTAGGTAACTTGAGAAACTTTACAACTGTCTTTTCGTTTTAATTTGATTTTGATGATGATTTCACCCGTGATTATCACATTTTTTTATTAAAAATGTTTTAATTAGTGTTTTACAATAATGCCTAGCAATATCAGCTAAGCAAGCAAATATCTAAGTAAAGTGGGAAATAATAGGGCCTATGCATTTTCAGTTTCAACAAAAATACTGTTTTCGGGACTTCATTCGGATCTACTTTAACATTAATCCTTGTATCAATGTCAATGGAAGATGTTATTCAGGATATTGAGGTTGGAATAAGTGGGCACTTCTTTCATATACCATTAGCTTTTCGGTAAAGAAAATTATTATCCTCACGTCTTCCCACAAAGGTCCCCGAAGGGGTAGGGGTAAAGAAAAATATCGCGAAGAAACCAGTATCATACAGTATTAAGTATAAAGAAAACGAATGCAAGAAGTATGTATAATCGTGCTTGATAAACGGCGATGGACGTCTTGTAACGTTGGCACCTTAATATGTCACGGCAAAAGAGATAAAACCACTTTTTTCGCCATGATATTTAGGTACCTCCGCTTAGGCCTTTGGGGACCCTTGTAAGAAGACAAATATATAGATAAAATATTAGATATTAAGAAGGTGTAGTAACTAGATAAATCCTCTTCTAGATAAACTAATAAATACCATATATACCATATGGATTATATAAACACTTCAAGAAGATCGATTTGAATTTCTTCACCATAATGGTCACAATATTATTATAAAACATGCTAATCATCATAACTTAACTCACAAGGATGGATCTTACCAGATTTTACCGGTTCAGTTGATTTGTATAATTAAGTTTATCACATTTTATGGCGCAGATTTGAATATCAATTGATTAATTCAGCAAAATAAACATAGTTTAAATTTAGTTATCACAACAAAGTGATATTATCTATTTGTGTTGTTAAACACAATGCGTCATAGTCTTCGCGCGACCACAACTCGAAGTGTATTTTACAAAGTGTAAACACTATTCAGTAAATTAAGTGCATACACGTGTTTGAAAAATATGTTATAATTTCTAAATGGTAGTATAGTAATGCGCACGTGCTATGTGGCAACATTGGACTTATATTGATTGTTTTGCTCAATGTAACAAAAAGTTGCACAATAAACTTTCTACATATGTATATTACTTGTGATTATCATGTTGTTTTTGTTTAACGAAATAGCTTTAACAACTGGTGGCAAATTACAACCTTTTCGAAAACAACACGGAACTTATACAAATTCAAATAAAAACATAACACATTTATTATGCTTATCTCCCGATATAAAAAGACCTACTCAAAAAGCATTAATTGAAAAGTCCTACAGGACTTTCGCTATGTCTGGTCACCGTACAATATGGCTAGCGATACGGCATAATGTTCTTTGCAATTACATTTTGAATGGAATAAGTTTTTAAGATGCATTCCCATGTTGCCTTCTTTACACTAGAGTTCACTAGATCAGTACCTAATGACCTGTGACCATTCAATCATGACTGAATGAATCAATCAATTAATTTAGGAGGAGCTTTGATAATTATTTTTACTACGTAAACTAATAGAAGGAATTATATTATCGCTACTGAGAATTTGACTCATGATAAAATAATATCCACACGCCTTCCCACAAGGGTCCCCGACTGGGTTAGCAGAGGAATATAGGTAGTATCCACACACCGACTTTCCGCCAGATATAATTTAGGTGCTAACGTGACAGACGGCGAATCTGAGAATTTAGTTTGCTTTTATTCTTTTTCAGGTAAAACAGGACAAATATTTTATGTTGAAGTATATCTGATTCCGTATTTCTACTATTATTTTATAACTTAAATAATAATAGCTCAAAAAATGTGTATGCTATATTCACGCCGATAAAAAAATTACCAATCTTTCAAGTATCACGGACACCCTAGTAAAAACACACAACGAATAAAACTTTGTCTGTATCTACTACGTTGTAAAATTTTTATATGTCCCCACTTTTTACCCCTCGCCGTCACGTCATTTGCGTTTAGTTGGCAATATTGACACCTATATGAAGTCTACTCGGCTACGAACTTCCATAAGTAATAAGTATAGCTAGGCACTGGTAGTGTAAAGTGCCTGGTTGGAGGCCTTTGCCCGGTTAAGTCGCAAAAGTGCCCGAAACAAAACAATTGACAACAATAGAAAAAAAATGTGGGGCCTAGATATTAAGTTGTAATTTTTATTAAATAAAGTTTATGAATTCGAGACCACTTGAAAAATTGAAGACATCCGGCGACACAATTCATTAGCTAGAACTAATCAAGTTTCTTTCTTTCAAAAGACAAAAAAAAATACTCACGTGCTTGACATCAAAGTGTAGGATCTTCTCGATGTAGGTAGGCAGTTGGTTAACGACGGTGAAGTAGCCGAAGACTGAAGCTCCGTGGGTGATGATGATGGCCCACACTGGTGGTGAGAGAAGCATGCTTCGCCACGGAACTGGCATGTCCTGCGAAAGATAAACCCGGATTATGGGAACAATCTGATTGATGAAAAAACTATCACAAACTCGAGATATAGATAGTGCCATCCACGAAGACGCGCCCCACTATTCTTCCATACAGTTCATAGTGTAAGTGTGCAACCTTCCACTAATGTTTGAGTATTGTAGGTACACACTGATTACCTATGAGTGCACACGCACACTACAATTAATAGACTCGGATCATACTCCCCGCATCCCGCGACCCTCTCAACTGAGATTGGTGGGGGCGTCTTCGTGGATGGCACTATCTATATGTATAATTGCTTATGGAACTTCTAATGAATGGATTCAGTATCAAAAGACCGAAAAAAGAAGTACAGAGAAGTGTTTGAATCTTCTTTCCTTCTGACAGAGAAAAACTACCTAGATCAATTCAAATTTAGAATTCAAATTAAGAACGTTAAGTACTCGAAAATGGCGAGCATGTGTGTAGTAACTGATGTATGTAGATGATGCGAATAATGTCTGTTAAAGTCTGTAGTCTATCTAGAGAATATTATGCGAAAGTTTGTGATAATGTTTATTCCTTTTTCACGCAAAAACTACTGAAAGGCATTGGCACATGAAATTTGGCACATAGGTAGGAGATATGTCACTGAACTCCTAAACGGCTGGACCGATTTTAATGAAATTTTCTCGTGTTCAGGTTTAGATTCACAATTGGACCCGATAGGTGGGCGCTGCAATAGAGTTTCAGGAAGTGTATTTTTGCACCCGAGCGAAGCTGGGAGAGACAGCTAGTTATATTAATGACCGCGAATAAACACTTGTGTAATATAGGTATATGTATGTAATATCCCTTTTCGACGACAAATTTGGCAACACGATCAAGGCTGCCAGCTCATTTATATTCACACTGCATCGTACGTAAACTTCAACACAAATCATTCGGACCAAGGCTGGTCTGATTTGAATAAAATTTTATAATATTAATATTTAAAAGAGGCATATTTGTTTCAACGCGTTAATCTCAGGACCTCCTAATCCAATTTGAAAAAAATACATCAAATATTTCCATTTTTTTTGTTGTTGTATCAAATAGCCCCGATAGAGCAGAGAATCACACTGAATCCCTCACGCACGGGGTATGCAGAGAGAGCCAGTTCTCTCTGGAATTACTGACCTCTTTCGCTTCGTCCACATTCATGTGTTCATGTCTCTTTTATAAGGGTCCATCTAGGCCTATGTGAACTAAAATATTTTGATTTTGAAACATGCACGTCGGTTGCGAGTACTCAGTACGAGCAATAATATACTTATATAATTTTACGCGAGTGGAACTGCGGGTCACGAAGTCAAGGTAATAATAGCAACCTCGTATCCCCCAGAATATGTTTAGGTACTAGCAGATGGTAAGTCCATCGCTACTTCTCAAGTACGCCTATACATACTTTGTTTTTTTTTCTCAAATATATGCAGGTTTGCCCTCGGTGTTTTCCTTTGCCTTAACTCGTGGTTTGATTAATCTTGGTACAGTCGGGATTAGAACTTGCAAACATTGTGTTTCAGGCAACTGTAGTTCGGCCACCACGTCTTTTATTAGGGTAATTCAAGATATCTATACACATAAAAAAATTTGAGTGTCTGTTTGTAATACATATTAAATTAACACCTTTTTTTAAATAATATATTTAACATTTTCTTTCCAATTTTTGTCTGTCTGTTTGTTTCGGCTAATCTCTGAAACGGCTTGACCGATTTTGACGAGACTCACTGGCAGATAGCTGATGTAAAAAGAAGTATCATAGACTACTTTAATTTTAGAAACTGAAATATTTTTTTTGCTAAATTCCACGCGGACGAAGTCGCGGGCACAGATAGTTATGGATATGAGAATGTTTAATCTATATTTAAGATGAATAAATGTACCCTTTCCGCGCTCTTGAATTATGAGTACACGTTATCAAGGAGAGTGAACAGTTTAATGAGTAAAACGTGCCAAATAATTCATACTTTATGTAAACAATTAGCGTCATAAGCAGGTTTTTATTGTTGACTGTTCATTGCATTGTGTTGTCGCTATTGTACTTTATCGGCTTATGTTTAAACAAATGTAATTCGGCGCCGTTTATACAATACTTTATTGAAATATTCGATGATTTCTGGTTTCAACTTACGTTCGGTATATAATACGTTTGGTTCTAGAATGTACTATGGCAATGTGGTGTTTCAGATGCTGTTTAGTGGTTTTTAACGGTAGAAGAATACATGCTGATTAAGAAGAGGAATTACCGCTAATTGATTTTTTTAAATCATCCACCTTAGACAAAGTAAAGGGGATAAAAAAGAGTACGGAGAAAGTAATGTCGTATGGAAATTATTCGAAAAATGCGTAGTAACGATATTGGGTTAAATCCGCAATGACACGCAAAGTGAAGGCGTAAATGAGGTTGATTGCAAAGATAAAGGCCTCATGACTTTTATCACAGTGAAGTCAAAACGTCGAGTGTGAAGATGACTCACCCCTTTAGAGTTTTCATCTTGGGGCAGCGCCTTCAGGAGATAGTTCCTCTCAGTCTCCGAGATGCGAGGGTGCAGCGCCGGACTGTCGTATATCACAGCGAACCAGGCCACCGACCACATGATTCCGATTATACCTGGTTAATACGAAGCAATGGCATTATAAAGACGCAACACCTTGGTACAAGTGCACATAGTTCGCGAATCAGCAACGCCCTAAGTCGATGTCACAACTCCGAATAACTACCCTTAGATGTGTTGCTTAGGACTTACCTAAACCATATTTGGCCGCAGTCCGTCAGAGCCCTAAAAGAATAGAGGCTCGAGTTTCATTCACATTTAATAACTTTGCACGACTTTGCAAATATCTTTGAATTGCTTCTCAGACGTATGCAGGTTTCCTCTCGATTTTTAAGTTCACCTCAAATCTCGCGGTGTGACTAATCACTGTAGAGTTCGGACAAAACACATTCATACAGCCGGGATCCGAAGTTGCCATCTTTGTGTTGCAGGCACAGGTACAACTCGGCCACCACCATTAAAAATCTAACCGTATGGTAACTTACCAGTGAAGTAGAAAGCGGATTCCCACCCGAAGTGGGCGATGAGGAAGCCGCAAATAGGCATAGTGATGGCGGCCCCCAGAGACGACGCTGGAACAAAATACACGTTACAATTCATTACAGAGGAAACTACAGGCTCTTACTATTGTAATTTTCAGGTGTTGCTGTTTTTGCCGTTTACGTTTAACCAACGACAAATGTCTGTACATTTTTTTATTCTAACAACACATATACTTAAGTTGCTGTACAGAGATTAAGTGACCGAGTGTGCTGTATAGGTAAATGGGCAAATTCTAGAGCAAGTGAATGAATTTGTATATCTAGGAAGCATGTTCACACGAGATGGAAAGTATGAAAAAGATATTGAAAGAAGGATAACTGCCGGAAATAAGGTGAATGGAGCCATGTCGGCGTTGATGGGCAGTAAAAAAGTCTGAGGAAGAATGCTCGAGTTGCGAGTCCACAACGCGATATTGGTACCTACCTTATTGTATGGCAGCGAATCCTGGGTATGTCAGAGGAAGTATGAAAATAGCTTGAATGCAGTTGAGATGCGATCTCTTCGAAAAATATGCGGAGTAACGATATTAGATCGAATCCGCAATGAAGATTCGCAAATCAACTGGCGTGAATGAGGGCGTGAATGTAAAGATGAAGAAAGGCATGTTACGTTGGTTTGGACACATAGAAAGGATGAGTGAAGAAAGATTGACGAAACAGATATATAAAGCAAAAGTGTGTGCAAGAAGAGGCAGAGGAAGGCCACGTTCCAACTACCTGGATCAAATAGATCGGACTCTGAAGGACGGGAACGTTAAGAGTACTCGAAACCGACGAGCATGTATGAAGAGACTGATGAATGTGGACGAAGCGAAAGAGGTATGTAAGTCTAGAGAGAACTGGCGCTCTATACTCTCTGCCTACCCCGTTAGGGACTTGACGTGATGATATGTATATGTATTTGTATATTATTATATATTTCCAAAGTACCAGATGGCGAGTAAGCCGCTGTTTCTCATACATATATACGGCTTTGAGTTACTTCTCAGACCTATGCAGCAGTACCTATACCGTAAATCTTGTGGTATCATTAATCATTGTACTTAACATTAAATTAGAGAAGAAGAGAAAAAACTCATTGGTACAGTGTTACAGACGACTACTCTTACAATTCGGCCACAACGGCCCTTCATCTTTTTATCTATTGATTTATAGCAGATAAGTCAAACCACGAGCTTTACGGTGAAGGAAAACATAGAAAGGAAACCTGCATACTTCGATGGACTCGCCATGTGGGGAAAGTGGGTTGGTATTACCTATACGCCTCTGCTTACGCCTACGGGGACTTGTGGGAAGGCGTGAGGGCACGTGTATTTCAACTGTTTCATTATCGAAGACAGACAGTTGTCAAGCGATAATCGCCCTTCGTGATTCGTCCTTTACAATGAGGTCTAGGCATTTTCGAGGAAAACAAATTAATTTACCTTTGAGTTTTATTATTGAACGCCAGTAAAGCCTTGAACTTTATCGACATGCAAATTAATTCTCCGAGGTTGTTAGCGAGGAGATTACAAATGTGATAATGTACGTTAGCTTTCTATGCGTTAACTTTCACAGTCGATACGGCTGGGTTTTATATACGCTATCTATCGATAAACATTGGAAAGGCAACTTTGAAGGAAAACATCGCGAGGAAACCGTATTACTCTCCGTAAACAGAGTGACAACGCGCAAGTGATACTTCGGTATCGTGAGCGTAAATAGGCTGCGGTAACCGTTTCCCATCAGGTGGGCCGTATGCTTGTTTGCCACACTAGTTGAATAAAAAAAAAATCTTTAATATATCCTCACGCCTTCCCACAATGGTCCCCGAAGGGGTAGGCAGAGGTGTATAGGTAATACCCACACACCCTCAATCCATCGCCGTTACTCAAGCACGACTATACATACGCCTTTGAATGTCTTCTCAGACGTATGCAGGTTTCCTCTCGATGTTTTCCTTCACCGTAAAG